>BLSH010488615.1:68388-79821 GCA_018402905.1 Glandirana rugosa | reverse complement strand
ACCAGAAGAGATTACTCCACGCGCTCCCCAAGATACTGATCCCGTTTCTCGTCCCCCCTATCACCCGTGGGGACGGATCACGGAGAAAGTTAAAACTCCCCCCAGCTGGATATTGGACGTATAAATTGCATCCGATCCCCCAACAGTATCTCCCGGGACTGGGTTGAGTACTTCACTCCTGGTTTGGGGGTAAAGACATTCCATATTACGTCTATTCCGGTTCTTTGACATAGTTTACGAAAAAAATACAGATTCCTGTCCTTCGTGTAACCCTGGGCCGCGCTAGAACGGCGTACACTATAGTCCTGTCGAGACGCATATAATAGCGAACGAACGCAGAGCTGTCCTGATATCACATGCGGCAAGATCGCGCCGGGTCCCAATGTGCTTCCTGTCCTTAGACATAAAAAAAGCATTTGATACAGTTTCTTGGCCTTATCTGCATTATACCTTACAGAAATGGGGGTTTGGTCCTCACTTCATGAGTTGGGTCAGGGCCCTCTATGACAACCCCCTAGCCTACGTTAAATATGCAGGTTATAGGTCGACCCCCCTCAAAATTGAAAGAGGCACTAGGCAGGGGTGCCCACTATCCCCCCTGCTCTTTGCCCTAGTCATAGAACCCCTCGCGCACCTCATTAGAGAAGACCAGACCATTACTGGCCTCAACCTAGGCGGCCACACGCATAAAATGTGCTTTTTTGCAGATGACATTCTGCTCTTTTTGTCATCCCCATTAATATCCGGTCCCAACCTTCTACGAGTACTCAATAGATTTGCGGCTATATCAGGCCTAGTAGTGAATCCCAAAAAATCGCAGGCCCTAAACATCTCGATCCCCCATTCGGATCTATTGACTGCTCAAAACGCATTACCATTCCCCTGGGCCTCATCCTCCTTGACCTACTTGGGGATCAAATTAACACCTGATTTGACACAACTCTATTCACATAATTTTCCTCCTCTCCTGAACCAAATCACAAATCAACTTAAGCAATGGGCGCACCTCCCCATCTCATGGTTAGGGAAAATAGCAATAATTAAAATGTCAATTCTACCAAAATTCCTTTATCTCTTTAGAGTTTTACCCATCCCAGTTCCTGCACACTTTCTACGTTTAATTCAATCTCGCTCGTTTAAATTTGTGTGGGGCTCCACCAGACCAAGAGTTCCAAAACGCACACTGTTTTTACCTAAACTCCAGGGTGGCCTGGGAATGCCAAACTTTACTAACTACTACAGAGCTGCGCACTTAGCCACTCTTCCAAAATACCATGCGACCAAAGAGATCCCTCTCTGGGTTGCAATTGAGGCGGTTGAGGTTGATCCTCTTTCAACGGCTAACCTACTCTGGTTGTCGAAGAAAACACGTGAGACTCTACGTAACCCTATTACTAAACATTTTCTGGCTACTTGGGACACCCTGAAGTTTAAATATAAACTACAATCGCCCCATAACCCGCTGCTCTCCTTTATGAGTAATCCGTCTTTCTATCCGGCTTGGGAATCCCCACACGCCTTCCGACACTGGTCATCCTTGGGCCTACTGAGACTCCATCACCTGGTGGATTCAACATCACTCCTGACATTCACATCACTTCAGGTAAAACACCAATTACCCATATCAGAGGTTTTCCGATACCTTCAAATTAAAAATTTTTATTCAGACCTCATCGTAAACAATTCACACCTCGACAAACTGTCTGAATTTGAAAACTTCTGCAAGCGAGACCCTCATCTGAAGGGCTTGATCTCTATGCTCTACACACAACTCATGAATGCCCCTGACCCAGATGGCCCCTCATATATCAAAAAATGGGAACAGGATCTGGGCCTCTCCATCGACCCATCTGAATGGTCGGCCATATGGGCCTCTACCAAAAGCTCTTCCCCACATGTGCAAGCAGTCGAAACAAATTATAAGTTACTGTCACGCTGGTACTTAGTACCTTCAAGAATAGCTAAATTCGTTCCAGGTTACCCATCCCATTGCTTTAGAGGCTGCCCTGAATCTGGCACACTACTCCACATTTGGTGGCAATGCCCCGTAGCGCAGACTTTCTGGACTGAAATATTTAGCATGGCTTCACAACTGTTTAAACTGCCCTTGCCTCTAGACCCCAAACAAGCCCTTTTGAGCCTAAAACCGGAAATGCTCCCCCACAAGCATTTCAAACTTTTCTTATCCCCCCTGACTGCAGCTAGACAAACCATAGCTAAGGCATGGAAGACCCCATCTTTATCCACCGCGGATACTAAATCCAGAATGACCAGATACCTCATACACGCCAAGATGGAAGCAATTGACAAAGAGTCCCCCACTCAATTTGAAAAACTTTGGACCCCTTGGATTAGACTATTTCTCCCTCCCTCATTTGACCTTGAGACCCTATGCCCATGGTGATGCACCTTCTTTAACCCCTGTGTTCTCATCAGTGGTTGTGGAAACGAATATCATACCCACCAGGCGGAATCCCCCCTTCCCCCTCCCCCTCTCTTCTCCTCTGACCTCCTGTCTCCTGCTCTCTATCCCCTCCGTCCCCCCCTCTGCCCCCCCCCCTCTGCTTACTCCTTTCCTACCTTCTACATCTACTTGGAGCCAGC
The DNA here is from genome assembly GCA_018402905.1 of Glandirana rugosa. NCBI lineage: Eukaryota > Metazoa > Chordata > Amphibia > Anura > Ranidae > Glandirana > Glandirana rugosa. The sequence goes on along the minus strand of BLSH010488615.1, from coordinate 77,217 downwards.
TCCAACCCTCATTCAGTGCCCTATATAAGCTAATCTTTCCCTTTCTTCATCAGTCGGATGGTGCCGGACATGCTGGAAAACCCATAGTTGCATTCAACTAGCGCACGGACTTCCTCCGTGGGTACAGTTTGATCCCGATAGGGGTGCCAACTAGGGGAAAATCCTCCCTGTAGATGGGTGGTCGGTAGTGTCTGGTACCGTCCGCCTTGTTTGGTACTGTAGCATCTGTTTAATATGAGCCTGTTTTTCTAGCATTGCCTATGTTTAATGTTACCTAATATTTCACCACTGGCCTGACTGGCTCCCTCTATATTTGATCTCTGTATCGAAATCCTTGTTTGATGTCTGTTATATCCTGCAATAAAACACTTTAACAAGAAAAAAGAATTTCTGAGTGTGTCTTAATGGTAGTATAGATTGTCGTAGCATCCCATAAAGCTTGACACGTTTCGTGGTTTAGGAACCACTCATCAGGAGCGGATGCTTAATAGCGTATCTGTAAGACCATTGTAGGACACATGCTCCAGAGCAAAGTAGGATGAAAGTCTGATCATTTTTGTGTCAGACAAGTGTGAACCCAGCCTTGGAAAAAGGACTGTTAGACCAAAATCACATGGAGTCGAAAATAAATTAAATTCTTGTTAAATGAGTAATATAAAAAACATACAACATGCTTCAGGAGCAATACCAAGGGCAATAACCTTCATCAGAGCTCAACATAGGATAAACCTTGTGTGGACTCTGAGAAAATAGTGACTTGATTTAAAGTGGACTTCCGCCTAAATGTTACACTCCTCACCATCCAGCACTAATGTGTCCCCATAAAACGAATTGGCATTTTTTGGGGGGATCACTTACTTTATCTCAGCTTTTATCTTTTTTCACTTCCTCCTTAGTGGCCGCCGGCTTTACAATGTTTCCTGGGAGATGTGTGTCATCAATCCCAGGAGGCAATAGGCATCGCCGGCTATTATATTGCTTGCACCGCACTGCACACGCGTGAGATTGGCAGGTGCATGCTGTGTAGCCAGCATGCATGGAATCCAGGAAGTAATACACTGTGGCTTCAGATGCCCACACAGGAGATGGCTGCAGCATGCTGGGACTTCCTAAGGTAAGAAAGCAACGCTGCACAAATACAATACGGCCCTTAGTTTACAACATAACTTTAGTAGACTACACTAAGCATGAGTATTATAGGGGTAGTTTAATCTAAAAAGTAACCTTTCAGCTGGAACACCACTTTAACAGATAATAGAACCAGTACTAAACTCTCCTTATGGAGTAGCAATGAGAAAATTGGTTGCAAAGCAAAAATGGAGGCCCATGCTAAATTTTTTTAAATTTTAAAAATGTTTAAAGTTAAATTAAATATTTAAAATGGAAAATTCCTTTAAATAACATTGAGATCCCTCAATGTCCTTAATCTGCCTGTGAAGTGGCACATCTGTACAAGGTAATCTACTACATCAATAAAAACACTTAAAAAAATGCTGTTTGAATTGTCATTAAATGAGAACCCCCGCTTACATAATGTCTGCAATAAATAAGTGTTTCCTGACAGACTCCATGGCAGCCTACGTGTGGGTTTAGCCCCGCCTCTAAGACCCTATAGTACACCTCTCCCATAAATCTTTGCTCCGAGCATGGCGGCTGGTTCCCTGATGCGTTCCAGCCACCGCTCGCTTCCTGGCTCTCTGCACGCGGCTGTATCGCTCATGCGCGAGGCTGGGTCGGGAGCGAGGCTTGGTTGGCACATGCGTGGTGCTGCCGGAGCGGCGGCAGCCGCACATGCGAGCTGGTGGTGCAGTGACATCACTATGGCACCAAAATTTAAACAGGGAAGAAGCCTGCAGTCCTTGGGAATGATTGCGGACTTCAGCGGTGACTTCCCTGAGCTGTGACCTGTCTGTTACAAGGTAGGCAGGGGTGCTGCTTGGGTCCAGGCTCCAGGGGGAGCTGGGATGGCATTAACCCGGGATCTTCTTTTACAGCCTCTATGGAGACCTCCGGTGCCAGAGACGCTTCACCGCCAGCCTTTGGCCAGCCCTCCCAATGCAGGTACTCTCTCCCTGGGATGTAGCCTGCTGGGAGGGGTGGAGGGGTTGGGGTATGGCGGAGGCACTTACCCTAACCCCTGTGTCTATGTTTCCTCTGCTTGTTTGTTTCAGCTCCTCTAGGTCAGATCATCACCGCAGTTCCCACATAAGAAGTGGTTCGTCTAAGTCCCATGGCCGACACTCCTCTTCCAGATCTAAGCACCGCAGTTCACCCTCTAGGTCAAGTCACCGTAGTAGGGACCCGGCCCATCATTCTGCAACTCACTCTAGCCGCTCAGCCGAGCATACCTGCTGGGGGTTCAGATCGTGGGCACCGATCGGGAGATCTCTCTGTGACCTCTGCTATGCAAAAGCTGCTGGCGAAAGGGGAGAGACGGTTCAGCTGGAGTCCCTTGTGAAAAGGGTCATCAAGGAGTCTCTTAAAGAGATAGAGACTGGTAGAACCTGTGAGTCTCCCGCAAGGCCTGGGGGCACACCAGTGACAGAGCAGCAGGCTCCAAACACCTGGGATCTCTCCCAACCAAGTCACCCCTCCGCTGATTCTTCAGAAGACGAGTCGGAGACTGAAGAGCCATATGGGGGTTTGATTTTGCCCTGGTCACCCCGTTGGTCAAGGTAGTAAGGGACGCCCTGAATTGGGGGATCCAGTAGTCGCTCCTCCTAAACAGAGAAAATATTTCAAACAGTTAAAGAAAGATCAAGCCAACTTCCCTTTTCTCACGGAGCTGGGTGAAGTCATCTCGGAGGAGTGGTCCAAGATTGACAGAAAAAACTCTATGCTACCTAAAGTTCTGAAACTGTACCCCTTCAAGGAAGAGGAGGTCAGACACCTGGAATCAGCCCCCCAGTGGATGCAGCTGTAATGAGCCTGGTCAAGCATGTCACACTCCCTCTGGAGGATACAGTCTCCTTTAGGGATGCCCTGGACAGACGGATCGACTCTGACCTCAAGAAGGCATACCTGTCTGAGGGTATGGCATGTAAGCCTGCCTTAGCTCTGGCGGCAACATCAAAGGTAATGGAGCGGTGGACAGACAGTGTGGACGAGACACTCAAGAACGTCTCAGACGAGGTGGCCAAGTGTTCCCCCATCCAGGAGCTCAGGCTGGCTACCGCATTCCTGGGGGAGGCCTCCCTTGACCTTATTCGGGTATTGTCTCGGGCTATGCTCTCCACCATCCCGGCCAAGCAGGCTTTATGGCTCTGTCTGTGGCAGGCCGACCCTGCATCCAAGCAGGTATGGTGCCGAATCCCGTTTGAGTGGTCTTCTCTCTTCAGAAACAAGTTGGATGCAACCATAACCTGAGCCACTGGGGGCAAGTTGGGGTTCCTCCCTCAGGACTGGTGCGGGCAAGGCCGGGGTCACCCCTTTTCAAGGAAGCAGAACCAGGACCGTGCCAGCGAAGCACACAGCTACAGGCCTGGCTGAGAATTCTCTAGGTCTTGGAAGTCCAGGTAGTCGTCTTTCAAGAAGGCTTCTAAGAGTGGTTCGACTGGTGAGGGAGGACCGTCAGAATGGTCTCCCAGGGCCATTCGTGGACCTTCAGCAAAGCACCCAGACTAAGATTTGTTCCCACAGCCCTTTCAGCCTCCAAAGAAAAAAGTCAGACCCTTTTAGCCTATATAGACTCTTTGTTGGCACAAGGCGCCGCTATTCCCGTCCCGAACGATGAGCGAGGTTGGGGATGTATTCCCCGCTCTTCATGGTGCAAAAAAAGAAGGGCACCTGGAGACCCGTGATCGACTTGACTCACTTGAACCACTTCATCAAGAAAGAAAGGTTCAAAATGGAAATGCTGTCCACAATCCAACAGGCAGTTCAGGCCGGGGACTGGCTAGCCTCCATAGACTTGAAGGACGCATACTTCCACGTGCCGGTGGCAGCAGGGTTTCAGCAGTTCCTTCCGTTTGCCATAGGGGAGCTCCATTGTCAGTTCATCTGCCTGCCCTTCGGGCTTTCAAACTCTCCTCGAGTCCATAGTGGCATTGTTAAGAACCAGAGGTATCCGGCTCTATCATCTGGATGATCTGCTCCTATTGGCACAGGACAAATCCCAAATAATAGAACACAGGGATCAAGTCATCACCACCCTCCAGTAGTTCGGGTGGCTTCTCAATCTGGAGAAGAGATGCTTAGAGCCCTCATAGTCTCTGGTATATCTTGGTGCTCTCTTTGACACAACTCAGGGCACCATCTCCTTACCCGAGAAGAAGATAACGACTGTCCAGAACAGGATACGACTAGCCCACTCATCATTGAACCTTCAGGCCATCCAGTGCTTGAAGATCATTGGGACAATGGTATTGACATTCCAATGGTGAAGTGGGCACAGTGGAGAATGTGACCCTTTCAAAAGTGGTTTCTTCAACAGTGGCAGTCAGACGACAAGTCTCAACGCATCTACATCTCTCTGACCATGAGGGGCTCCCTTCTCTGGTGGCTTCATCAAAAGAACTTGCGCAATTGCCAATCCTTTCTTCCCATCACATGGGTGACTATCACGTCGGATGCCAGCAACAGAGGCTGGGGTGCACACTGTCTAACGGAGGTAGCTCAGGGCGTCTGGAGCTTCCCCTCTTGAGGGGTAGTTTCAAACGTCCTGGAACTATGAGCAGCCTTCAAAGCGCTACAGGCCTTTCACCATCTGACAGCAGGATCAGCTGTGTCACTTCGACTAGACAATACCACAGTGGTGGCCTACATAAAGAGACGGGGGGAACTCGGAGTCTGAGTTTGCTACAGGAATTAGAGCCAATCATGTTATGGACACAGAAGAATCTGAGCAATATCACAGCAACCTATGTTCCCGGAGTTCTGAACATCCAGGCGGATTTCCTCTCTCGAGTCCGCCTGGGCAACAATGAGTGGTCTCTCCATGAGGAAGTGTTTGCGTGGATCTTATCTCTGAGGGTCTCTCCAGAGGTAGACCTCACCATGCAATAAGAAACTATCAAGGTACTATTTGAGGTTCCAGGACCCTCAGGCCTACGGGGTCGATGCTCTCACAGAGCAGTGGAGGTTCCGCAGAGCATATGCTTTTCCTCCGATACCGATAATCCTCCAATTTCTGCGGAGGCTCAGAACGGAAGACATAGAAGTGGTTGCTCTAATTCCTTACTGACCCAACAGGCCCTGGTTTCCTCTTCTATCACTTCTCAGCTACAGGAATCCAGTCCCATTACCACCCTGACTAGATCTACTGTCCCAAGGCATGTCCCTACATCCATGCCCGGCCCATCTGCGCATGAAGGTGTGGTTCTTGAAAGGGAAAGGTTGAAGGCACTAGGGTGCCCGAAAGAAGCGATTCCCACACTCCTAAGTGCAAGGCAAATGAGTATGAAGCGAGTCTATGAGAGAATCTGGACTAGGTTCACAAATCATATGTCCTCCCGATCCAACCCCTGTGGTTCTCCATCAGTCCAGGACATCCTGAGTTTTCTGCAGTCGGGTCTAGATCTAGAACTATCTGTAAGTTCTCTCTGGGTTCAGGTATCGGCGATCTCTGCCTTTACTGGAGTATCATGGGCCAGGCACGCCCTAGTTCACCAATTCGTCAGGCTGAAACCACAGAGAAAACCGCGGTTTCCTAAATGGGATCTTCCACTGGTTCTCGATTTTTTCTCTTGGTTGCACAATACACTCTCAATCAGCGAGCTTGCTTGCAAGACCGATTTCCTTGTGGCCATTATGTCAGCAAAGAGAATATCGGAGATTCAAGCCTTGGGAGCCAAAGACCCTTTCCTTACCTTCTTCCCAGACAGGGTGGTCCTAGTTCTGATGCTCGGGTCAAATCCCAAGGTCACTTCAATCTTCCATGAAAATCAGGAGATAGTGCTACCCTCCTTCGTGACAACGGATGGCTCGGGCTTGCACCCCCTTAACGTGGGAGTCACCCTAAGACTGTATCTGTAAGACTGTATCTGGAAACCACTGCTCCCTTTCACCAGTCAGATCATCTATTTAGGTAAAAAGAAGGGGGTTGAGTTGTTGGCTGATGGTATGAGAAGATATTGTTGTATGGTGGGTAGAACTGCTGCTCCTACTATTGCCCCCAAAGAGGGGAACAAGAGTATAGAGTGATATGAACAGGAGTAGGTATGGCCCTGTTCTAATATACACTAGTAATACAACGTGGTGCTTACAATGCTCAGCTTAAATCAGTATTAAACAATTCTTAAAACCAAAGTGCAGAAAAAAAAGTCCTTTTAAACATGGTGCTTACAATGCTCAGCTTAAAACCATAAGCGTTGCTTATGTGCGTCATTTCCACTTCAAGCTGTTTTTTTAGCGTGTTTTATTATATTTTTATTGCTTTGGAAATTGTTACCATTTAAATAAAATGTCATTTTAAACGGTGCTACTCCATGGGAACCCTCTTTATTTTTCACATACGCATGTGACCGCGGGAAAGGACACCACCAAGACGGACTACAAGGTTCAGGCTGGACCCGCTGCACAGTGGCGTAGGACTGTGAATGTGCTGTACCCCGCAGAGGGGTGAAACTATCTGGTAAGCATACATCTACCCTTTATTATCAACCAAGCACTAGGGGCACCAAGGGTTTTCCAAGGATTGCCCTGCACCACCAGAGGGAGCAATCAAGGAAGAGCACAAGTTACCTTATCACCAATATTGAACATTGCACTTTATGAACTTTTTTATCTGCATAACTTTGGACACACAGGATTTATGTTGATTATCTCATGCCCATGTATATTTAAGGAGGAGCACAAGTCACCTTTATCACCATCATTGAATGTACGAAAGATTTTTTCTGCAGTTTGGTTTTAAGCTGAGCATTGTAAGCACCATTTTTAAAAGGACTTTTTTTTTTTTGCACCTTGGATTTAAGATTTGTTTTATACTGATTTAAGCTGAGCATTGTAAGCACCACATTGTATTACTAGTGTATATTAGAACAGCGCCATAACTACTCATGTTCAAATCACCCAGATCATCTATTTGTCTTGCTCAATGGGAAGAAAAAGGGGCTGAGAGCCTCCATTAGATCCATTGCTGCATGGATCGTCCAGGCGATCCAATAGGCCTATAAGGAAAAAGGGCTTGGCTCCTCCGCAGGTGGTGACAGCGCACTCAACTAGAAGTGTCCTGACCTCATGTGTGGCCTCACACATGTAGCCCCTGAAATGATCTATAGAGCAGCCTCCTGGTCCTCGATCCATACTGTCATGTCACATTATTGTGTGGAGCCAGCCGCTCTATCTTCTGTTAACTTTGGCCGTCAAGTACTGTCAGTGGACGGTGTTAAATACATTTTTTTTGTTCAGCATTTTCGCCCACCCAGGCGTGTTTGGCGAGTTATTTCCCACACGTAGGCTGCCATGGAGTCTGTCAGGAAAACAGAAAATTTCCTACCAAATACTTACCGTAATTTTCCTTTCCTGATGGACTCCATGGCAGCTGGAGTCCCTCCCAAATGTCTGGAGTAGGCTAGTTATGGAATACGGCCGCTGGCTCGGAGAAAAGATTTATGGGAGAGGTGTCCTATAGGGTATTAGGGGCGGAGCTAAACCCACAGGTAGGCTGCCATGGAGTCCATCAGGAAAGGAAAATTACGGTATTTGGTAGGAAATTTTCCGTTGTTTCCCACATAAAACACAAAGAAAATCAATTGTGTAGGGGTTCACTCTGAAAAATACACACCAGGCCCTTATCCTGGATGAAGCTCTGGTATGGATGTCAAGGGCAACTCCAAAAAAAGCAGCGTGGGGCCCCCTCAAATTTCATACCAGACCATTTGAATATTTTAAAGAGGAACCCCATGCAAAAAAAGGCCCCCTCAATATCCATACAGATCTGAGCATGCAGCCTGGCAGACCAGAAAAGGAGGTAGTCCCCCTCCTGAATAATATCAGGCCACATTCCCCTAACACAGGGAGTACCATGCCAGGGGGTGCCCCTTGGCCAAACACTTTGTCCCCATGTTCATCTAGACAAAGGGCCTCATCCCAACAACCATGGCCTGGTGATTGGTGTCTGCTGGTGGGGGCTTGTCAGAATCTGGGAGCTCCCTTTAACAATAAGGGCCCCCCAGGTATGACCTTCCCCTATGTGAATTAGTAAGGGGTACATAGAACCCCTATTCATTCACACAAAAAAAAAGTGAAAAGTGTAAAAAAGAACAAATTTTTGGGCAAGTGCGTTATTAAAAAAAACATCACCAATCATGTTGTCCAGTGATGTAGGTCTATGTCAATCATGAAGAGCAACACCCGCTAAACAATTCTCCGATCAACGGACACATCCCAGTGCTATGGTCACCTGTCCAAGCCACTAAATATAAACAAGGGGACAGGGTCTCCCATGCGATATCATGTATAGTATTCATGACTAGAGTTGAGCGAACCCGGACTGTAAAGTTCGGGTCCGTACCGAACTTTGGGGTGTCCGGGACCCGGACCCAGACCCAGACTTTTCAAAAAAAGTCCGGGTTCGGGTCCGGGGTTCTGGTAATTTTAATGAAAAATCTTAAAAATGCTGTAAAAAAGCCCAGGAAGGTCCTAGAGGTCTGCAAAAGGAAGGAAAATGGGGGTAAGGGTGGGACAAGTGCCCTACAAAGAAATGGGGACAGGGAAATAACTTTAAATATTAAAAAAAAAATAAAAACATAAAAAATGCAAAAATGGAGATCATCTTCAAAATGGGTCTGAAAAGTATTAATTAACATTAGAGGCCATAGAACTGTTCTAAAATCATCTTCAAACTGTGTCAAAAAAGTATAAATAAGCCCGGAGTACCCATATCAC
>BLSH010488615.1:43487-67309 GCA_018402905.1 Glandirana rugosa | reverse complement strand
TACTTATCTCAACTCGCTTGAAGATCTTCAGGCCCAAGACGACCAAGCCGGCTTGAAGCCCTGTTTCAGGCCCAAGCCCAGGCCTGTCTTGGGCTTGAAACAGGGCCTGGGGCTTGGGGTAACTTTAGTTACCTCTGGGCCTGAAAATCCGTGTTTTTTACAACATTTTATCAGGACCTTCCAGGATCTCCAGACGTTTTCCTTCCTTTACACCCATTCCCACCCTGTTCACTGGATGTTTCTTTATACCTGTCCCTTTATTGAAATTTATAAAATTTTTTTTATTTTTGTATTTTTTACGTTTTTACCTCTAGTTGGCCTCTAATGTTAATGAATACTTTTCAGACCCATTTTGAAGATGATCTCCATTTTTGCATTTTTTATGTTTTTATTTTTTTTAAAATATTTAAAGTTATTTCCCTGTCCATATTTCTTTGTAGGTCACTTGTCCCACCCTTACCCACATTTCCTTCCTTTTGCAGACCTCTAGGACCTTCCAGGACTATTTTACAACATTTTTTGTGCCTAAAAGTCCGGGTCTCCATTGATTTCAATGGGGTTCGGGGTCCGGGACAAAGTTCGGGTTCTGTCCGGACCCGAACCCGGACTTTGTCCCGAAGTTCGGCCGAACCAGCAGAACCCGGACTTCTAGAAGTTCGCTCAACTCTATTCATGACAGCTTCCTGTGAAAGGTTGTTAAGAAAGCAGCAGGCAACTAGTGACTTCACCCGGCCCCATTAATTTACTTGCCAGGAATCCTTGGCCATGTAAACATAGGGGCCGGTATAGCACTGACATCGATGATCAAATATGGCCATATATATATATTTTGTTTTGCATGACAAAGCAAATGAAGGAAAACGTATAAGTCTTGGAAGAGCTCCAGCGTGATTTTCATGGAGAGGCAGTGTGAAGCAAGGAATCCAGTTTCAAATAAGATCCTGAAATTATTTGCAGATGCATCTGAGGTGTTTGGGTTTTAACCACTTAGATAAAGGACACTTTCAACCCCTTCCTGCCCAGACCAAGTTTCAGTTTCCAGAGCTGTCATTTTGAATACGGATTATTCTGTCATGCAACGTTGTACCTAAATAAAAATGTTATAATTTTTTCAGGACAGATATAGCTTTTATAGGTATTTAATCACCACCAGGTCTTTCATTCTTTGCTACATAAATAAACTTTTCTTAGTTTCTGTTATAACATTTTGCAAATAAATAATCTTTCTTCATAAATTTAGGCCAAAATGTATTCTGCTACATTACATTGGTAAAGGTAACGCAAATCAGTGTATATTATTTAATCTGTGTGAAAGTTATAAAGACTACAAACTATGGTATATATATCTGAATATTGATCAATCCTGGTGTACTGATGTCTCATTTCTTGAGGCCGTAAAATGCCAGGACAGTACAAATACTCCCAAATAACCCTTTTTTGGAGACACCCCAAGGTTTTGTAGTAAGAGGCACAGTAAGTTTTTTTGAAGTTGTCATTTTTGTCACTGTTTTTCGAAAATTGAAGAAATTAAATTAAATGTGTTTTTTTCTCTTTCCTTTTTTTTACATACTGCAATCAGAGCATTACAGTGTCATATGACTGGTGTGGCAGTGATCAGGGACACTGACTGGCTTCGGTATGTTAAAAAAAAACACCCTTTTCAATTGCTTTCTTTTATTAATTTTCAATGTTTTTGTTTCTTAACGGTTTTATGTACATACTTTTACCAGTGCATTACAGTGTCGCCATAGTGTTTTCACTATAATTGCTTATTACAGTGATGATCACTGTATAAGCAATCTTGTTTACTTTGTGCCATTGTGTATTGTGATTGGTCACAGCTATCACATGGTAGAGCAGTTGGTCTGTGTGAACACAGCGGGCCACAGATTGTGCAGATGCTCGCCCCCTAGGGCATGCAACTAGGATGTCGTCATATGACATCAACCCTGAATTGCAGTGTTCCTGCCCGGCTTATAGTAATATAATGTGGTCAAAACATGACCTAAACTTTGCTTTTCTGTAGCTGTTTTTAGTGGTGGTCAAGTTTTAGAGGGATGAGCTGAGGATTAGGAAGATGAAGTTTTGGACAGACAACAAGTGTCTTAAAAGAAATAAATAACAAAAAATAAAGAAGGAAGAGAAATTGGGACTCTAAAGGTGCTGGTTTAACCCCTTCCCTGAAGAACTACACAATAGTAGATTATAACAAACACTTTATTTCGTTACATAGACTTATGCATGGTGCGGGCTCAACTGATGAAACAGTGGCCCACCCATGTGTACAGACAGGAAGTATCATTAAAACAGTGACACTGTATACAGTCCATGATGCAGATGTAAATAAAATACCGAATACTCCTGGCTATATAGCAAAAAGCAGATGGAATATATCGCCAGGGTGGTATATAGATCCCAACAATAGCACAGTGATCCAAAATGTTCCGACGCGTTTCGCCTGACTATTTGGGCTTCTTCAGGGACTTGGATCGCAATACAGTCACTGTTACTCAGAGTATTAAGATGTCAAAATAGTACATCAATGGCAAGACGGATGGTATCATAGAGGAGGTTAGGGGAGGTTAATTTGTGTAAATCAGTCACAGATGTTGCCACTAGCAATCATTGAAAAAGTGCCACAGATATCTAGGTATCGTCCACCTGGGTCAATGGGCATATACAGAGAGCTGAGGCTTACGGTCCTGACTTATATGAACAGGATCCATAGCATCTCTCACATACCAAACAAGGGATCTTCCTATATAAGTGGTCCCTGTGGCGACATCCAGAGTAAAGAGGAATCCTTTCTAGAGGTCCATCTCCCACATCTGCCTCGGCGTCTGTACTATTTTGACATCTTAGTACTCTGAGTAACAGTGACTGTATTGCGATCCAAGTCCCTGAAGAAGCCCAAATAGTCGGGGCGAAACGCGTCGGAACATCTTGGATCACTGTGCTATTGTTGGGATCTATATACCACCCTGGCGATATATTCCATCTGCTTTTTGCTATATAGCCAGGAGTATTCTGTATTTTATTTACATCTGCATCATGGACTGTATACAGTGTCACTGTTTTAATGATACTTCCTGTCTGTACACATGGGTGGGCCACTGTTTCATCAGTTAAGCCCACACCATGCATAAGTCTATGTAATGAAATAAAGTGTTTGTTATAATCTACTATTGTGTAGTTCTTCAGGGAAGGGGTTAAACCAGCACCTTTAGAGTCCCAATTTCTCTTCCTTCTTTATTTATTGATTCTCCAGGGATGTGGTGCTGGTGCTACTCTGTCAGACTCAATATTTGTTCCAAATAAATAACAAAGACAAGAGTGTTGAGGCTACTTAGGTATTTATCTTGAGATGCATTCATCACAAATATCTCATTAAGGCTGGGTTCACACCACTGCGAATTGGTTGCAGGTTCCCCGCATCCAATTTGCAATAGCAGGAGATTTTGACCGGCTCTCTATGGAGCCGGTTCACATATCTCCTCAGCAGGTACGGTGCATTTTTCGCAAAAATGCTGTGCGACTTTTGGCCCGTTTCAGGTCCGAATTCAGCCCAAAATTCGGGCTGAAATCGGACCTGAAACGGTGAACCAGGACGCACCAGACCCCTGCTGTGAGCCGCATGCGGTTCATATGTGAACCCAGCCTCAAACCTCTCCCAGCTGTGTGATGGGGCCTGAGCAGACCAGGAATATGGTATGGCATTTCTGCAGCTGAGTTCATTTTTGAGAGGCAAATAACCCTACCATTATAATTAGTAATGTAATAACACAGACAATATAACACAGACAGTATGCGTTATATGGACAGAGGTCTAGAAGGGGAGAATAAAATAATAAAATGTTCCTAAGATAAAATAAAACAATGTGATGGAAAATACAAGAACACATTTTGGAAAATCTAACCAGAGGCTTATATTAATGACTATGCTCAAAGTCTGGTATGCACAAAAGCTCAGTCCAAATTTTGGCTGTTCAGGTGTTTGTCTGAACACTGGACTTGGCAGAAGCCAAATGTCATGTAGAAATACTACTACTACAAATGACAGTTTCTCCCTACTGTCAATGGTTCTTAGCAACCAGTGGTGTCACGTGGCCCCATTCATTTACTGTCCAGGAATCCACTGCCATGAAAACAAAGGGGAGGGGTTAGCATGACATCAATATGTCTGTGTAACCATTTACTCATTCTATTGCTATGGTCTGGTATGGAATTTGTAATAGACCCATTAAGGGTCTGGTATGTATTTTTAGGGGGAATCCCATGCAGTGTTTAGTTTTTTGTGTGGGGTGCCACATTAACATCTATATCAGACTCTCACCTAGTATAATGGTCGGTTATAAATGAAGGTAATCCCTGTCCATTTGTTTACAAAAAGTAGTTAAGTGTTCAAAGCTGTAATTGGCCAGCCATTTAAACAGCATTTTTCTCTTTATAGATGTCAGCTTTAGTGCGGTAGGTTGTATACATCAGTGGTTCTTAACCTTGTCCACAAGTACCCCCAATGAGCCACATTTTGGGAATTTCTCTTAGATAAAATAGCTGTCCAAAATACCTAGCTATTGATTTAATTCACCTGTGCAAGATAAAGGAAAACCTGCAAACGTGGCTTGTTGGGGGGTACTCGAGGACAGGGTTGAGAACCACTGGTATACATCATAGGGATGCATAACTTCACATGCATATTATTTAAAGATATTTTGCATTTTTAGTTTCCCATTAAAGTATTATTATAATCCCTGCTCCCAACCAAATTCAATTTGTTAAAATTAGTTTTTTCCTATGGTCCAGTATATGCAGAGAGCAATGCCCAGCCTCCCGTGCCTTTTGTATAATAATCTGTTGCCTATTACCCTAAAAATTGCATTTTCTTTTTTACATTCCTCTCCCCTTGACTACAATAGAAAGAATTTGTTTAGCACTAAATGCCAATGGTAAAAACCCCTGGACTTTAAGGGCATGATGGAGACAGAGTAAAGAGGTTATTTATGATAAAATCAAAGTTTTATTAGGACAGTTCACATCATAAAATACGAGGTATTGGCCTCTATAGAACAGTCATATAAAATAATAATATACTTGGCAATTGATAACAGAAGTATACACTACACAAATGAACAGTCAGCATGCCACATAGGCCCTAACTTACCTGGGACCCTTATTGTGTGCTATAGTAGTGAACCAATTAAATTCTATTGCTTTATTACTATTTGAATTTTTAAATTTTTTTGGTTGCATTTTCTACTGTGACCCTCGGCCGACACAGTCACCTGGTGCCTCTTGTGGTGCGTAGTGTTTCTTTCAAGGGTCTTCCTCTTTGGCATGACTGGTGTTGAGTGGTGGTTACAGCCACCTTCTTTCCATCCAGGCCCTACTTGGGGGCCCTCACACTGTGATACTGGGTGCTTCACTTCTTGGCACGGGGTGAGTGATCGAATATGTCTCAGAATTGATTTACAGCTATATACTCTTTATATTGATTTGTTTATATTTAATTGTTCAATCACATTTTGTATACATGTATCTGTTCATATGTACCTGATACTGTATTTTCACAGAGACTATGTTTGTATTCTAGACATTTATACCTACTTGATCAGCACAAATATATCCTCTAAATTAGGACATTACTATGGCAGAAAGTCTGAAACATGTCAGGATGAGCCAATAAACCCCCGTCTTGCACACATTGAGTTGGGGCCTATGTGGTCTGACTGGTCATTTGTGTATACTTCTGTTATCAATTGCCAAGTATATTATTATTTTATATCACTGCGGTATAGAGGCCTATACCTTGTAATTTATGATGTGAACTGTACTAATAAAACTTTGATTTTATCATACATCACCTCTTTACTCTGTCTCCATTGTGCCCTTAAAGTCAAGGGGTTTTTACCATTGGTACTTAGTGCTAAACAAATTCTTTCTAGATTAAGTGGATGTTGACACATCTCCCGAACTCTGCATCCCCACAACAACATACCTTTGCTTGACTACAATAGGGTTCAGACTCCATACCCTAACATTTCTCGTGTTCTGCAAATCTGCCTTAAATCAAACCCAGGTATGTTCAGCTCTTTCTTATTAATGATCTCTCACTAGTCAAGTGGTTTTCCTGTGCACATATTGTGTGTGTGTGTGTGTGTGGGGGGGGGGTCTAAACTCAATGGGGATCACCTTCCCTGGAAAAAGGTAGTCCAAATGGAAGATTTTCTTAAAAATCTGACTTGTAGCCAGGTTTATTTACAAGGTTGCATGTAAAAATCAAATAAACAAAACAGGAAATAAAACCTTGCCATCCAGGCACTAACTATTCACATCCAGTTTTCCTAACTCAGAGGTGAAGAGCTTTTCCCAGTCACCCACAAAACAAAGATAATGCAAACCTTTTTGTTTCAGTCACAAAGCAAAGTTCAGCTCAACAGTTCCCTCAGGCTTTTGCTTCCTGAGTCCAGGTCAAGAAACATCCTCTGATTCAGACCTGCTGCCTTTATACCACCTGTTGATGGACACAAGCGGAACGCAAAATCTGGTCTGGAACAAACCCTGCCAAGGTGGCTGGTAAAATCAGGACCGGATTCCACCTTAGTTTCCTGCAAGTGAACGCATGCAAGGTGAAACATAACGTCAATCGATCATCTCACCTTTCATAATGCCACATATCCCCCCCTCTGCTCAAGCCCCTGCAGCTGAGCAACTCTCCCAACCAGACAATTGATACGGAAAAGTGTGTCTGCATTATTTTGGCATTTCCCAGCTCTATGATCCACTGCAAACCTAAATACTCGAAGAATAAAGGACAACCTTGTCACCGACTGCTTTTCTCCTTGTTATCACACATCCACTTAAGAGGGGTATGGTCAATGACTATTTTGAATGGTCTCCCCAACAGGTAATATTTCAGGGCATCAAAGGTCCATTTGATAGCTAAACATTCGTTCTCAACAATGGCATTGTTTTACTTATGTCTGTTGAGCTTTCTGCTAAGGTAAACCACTGGGTGCTCTTCCCCGTCTCTCACCTGGATCAGTACAGCATCCAGTCCCACATCAGAGGCATCTGTCTGCACCATAAACTCCTCTGTGAAATCTGGGGTCATGAGCACAGGTTGTGCACAAAGGGCTTGCTTCAACATTTGAAATGCCTTCTCTGCCTCAGAGTTCCACTTAATCATGACCGACCCTCTACCCTTCGTCAGATTTGTCAGTGGGGCTGCAATGGTGGCAACATTGGGTATAAACTGCCTGTAGTACCCTGTGATCCCAAGAAATGCACAAACTTGCTTTTTATTTATAGGTTGGGGCTACTTTTGAACTGCCTAAATCTTATTGATCTGAGGCTGGATCAGCCCCGACCAATAATGTAGCCAGGGTATTTGGCCTCCTCCAAGCCTATGGCACACTTTCTGGGGTTGCCAGTGAGTCCTGCTTTCCTAAGGGAATCTACTACTGCTTGCACCTGGGGCAAATGAGATTTCCAATCTGGGCTGTGGATGACTACATCCTCCAAATAGGCGGCTGCATATTGGCGATGTGGTCTTTAGGTCTTATCCATCATTCTCTGGAATGAGGCAGGAGCACCATGCAAGCCAAAAGGCATCCACTTATACTGGAAGGATCCCTCGGGGGTAGAAAACACAGTTTTCTCTTTTGCAGACTCTGTTAGGGGTATCTGCAAATAACCTTTAGTCAGATCTAAAGTAGTTAGGTACCGTGCACTACCCAATCTGTCAACAAGCTTGTCGACTCGAGGCATTGGGTATGCATCGAATTTGGACACTCTGTTCAACTTTCTGAAATCATTACAAAACCACAGAGTGCCATCCGGTTTTGGGACCAACACTATGGGACTTGACCAGTCACTATGGGACTCCTCTATAATGTCCAGCTCTAACATGTTCTTTATTTCATTTGCAACTGCTTCCCATCTAGCCTGGGGTATTCTATAGGGCTTTACAGTTACGCGGACACCTGGTTCCGTAATTATGTTGTTCAACTGTGGTTAGTCTGGGCAGGTGAGAGAAAAAGTCTCTATTCTTACTCACAAATTCTTTGCCGTCCTTCTTTTGGGCCACTGACAAGATTTCAGTTATGGGCACTTCCAGAGTTACAGGGGACATGTCCTTTTGGGGGGTTGGTATTGCCATAAAGTCTCTCTGTCCTTCCAAGGTTTCCAGAGATTAGCATGATATATTTGCTCTGGTTTCCTTTTCCCTGGCTGGTAAACTTTATAGTTTACCTCCCCTACTCTTTCCATTATTTCAAAGGGACCTTGCCACTTGGCTAGGAATTTACTCTCAACTGTGGAGACTAGTATCAGCACTCTAAGATTTTATCTTGCATCAGTGAGATATGCTCAAAGACACTTCTGTAAGGTATGGTCGCTCCCTGCCACATTTCTTTTGCAACATCTAGCAATCCCCTGGGATGTCTACCATACAGTAGTTCAAGAGGGGAGTAACCTGTAGATGCCTGAGATACCTCTCATATGGCAAACATGGGGTATGGCAGCAAGAAATCCCAATTTCTCCCATCTTTGTCCACCACCTTTGTAACATGCTTTTGAGCATTTTGTTAAATCTCTCCACAAGACCATCAGTTTGCGGGTGGTAAACAGAGCTACGGAGATGGGAGATTTTGAACAATTTACACAATTCTTTAGTGACTCGGGACATAAATGGGATGCCCTGATCCAGTAATACCTCTTTTGGAATACTCACAGGACTAAATACCTGGACAAGCTCTTCAGCAATAGTTTTAGCTGAGGTATTATATAAGGGAATGGCTTCAGGATACCGTGTGGCATAGTCCAGTATTACCAGTACGTGCTGATGGCCTGGGCAGACTTTACTACTGGACCCACCAGATCCATGCCAATTCTTTCAAAAGGCACTTCAATTATTGGTAACGGTACCAGCAGACTGCGAAAATGGGGCGATGGCGCAGAATACTGACACTCTGGACATGACTCACAATATTCTTTGACATCTGCATATAACCCGGGCCAAAAGAATCTCTGGGTTATTCTCTCCTTAGTTTTCTCTTTACCCGATGTCCCCCCATTATATGACCATGGGCTAAATCTAACACCATCTGATGATAGGATTTGGGAACCACTAGCTGCTCTACCTCCACCTCCCCTTGCTTTACCACCTGATACAGCAAGTTCTTTTTAAGAGCCATGTAGGAAAAAGACACCCCTAAATTAGGTACAACAAGTTCCCCATCTATCATTTTAATGTTTTCTCTGGCTCTATTGAGTGTGGCGTCTTTTAGTTGTTCTGTACAAAAATCATCTTTCCTGGCCTCTAAGTCAGGCACCACATTCTGTCCAGGCTCATTATTAGAGTCAGAGATAATTTCCTGTTAATTAACCTCCAGCTGGGGGATAGATGATTCCAGCTCCTCCTTCTCCCCAGCCATTACAGAAAAAGGAAAAGGATCTTCTCTTTCCTCGGACACGCCAACAATTTTCCTTTCAATTTTGTAATCAAAAGGGTCCAGCGTGAGTTCCGGTGTTTCCTCAGCAGGGGGAGCTCTCTCCTTCCGACTCCTTCTGTTTTCCCATATACTCCAAACCTGGGGAAAATCTCTCCCCACTAGGGCTACATGAAGCAGTGAGGGTATCACCCCCACTGAATGTGTCACCATGCCCCAAGGGGTATCAATCTCAACCACAGCAGTCTGGTAGTGAATGTGTCACCATGTATGCAAATAACCCCAATAGTGCTAGGGTGTAATTGCGCGATTTACACAATCACTTTTGACTAATGTCACCACACTACCATAATCCAACAGAGCTGTGACTGGCTTTCCATCAACTGAAATCACACACATTTGTTTTTCCATGCGTTCCTGACATGTTGCAGTACATGCCACCTGTGCAAAGAGAGACATGCATTTTTTCAAGTAAGCATTACCACATTGAATTGGTTCATCATTTAGGGAACAGTTAGTAGCAATATAACCAAACGCATGGCAGCAATAACATTTTATGTGTTCTGTACCCAGTCCTCTAAACGGCCTCAGAGACCTTCCTGACCTATTTGGCCAGTCTCCAGGTCCTAAGCCCATAGTCTCATTATCTGTGGCAACAGTCTTATAATTTTTCCCTACGCCCTTGAACCTTGAAACAGTCTTACCAGATCCTACAGCATCTGATTCCTGGGCAGCATCTGGTTCCAGGTAATAATAAACCTTTTGGGGTTCTTCTGTCAGGAAAGGCTCTAGCAGTCCTGCCCATTGCTCTTTTTGCCATCCTTCTTGAACAGCGACTCTTTCAAAAGTTGCTAGGTAAGCCTCCACATCATCTGCAGGTGTCATCTTCTGCAGGTAATAGCTGCCATGCACCATTCTCTGTTCCACTGGCAAAGGACCTGCGGACACCTTCTTTAACTCCACCAGGGCTTCCGCAAACTGGCAATTCATCTACTGCTGGGTTGCAATGGCCTGGAAATTCACCTCCCACTGGGCTGCCACAGCCTCTGCTATTTGGCGGTTGGTTTCCTGCTGGATTGCAATGACCTGACGATTCGCCTCCTGCTGCTGGCGATTTGCCTCCTGCTGCGCTGCAGTGGCCTCTGCGACCTGGCGATTGGTTTGCTGATAGATTGCAGTAGCCTGCAGCCAGGCTTTTAATACATCCTCCATCTTTCCACTTTTTCAGGAAGATGCCACCTTCCACCATGTTTGGGGGTTAGCTCAATAGGGATCACCTTCCCTGGAAAAAAGGTAGTCCAAACAGCAGGTTTTCTTAAAAATCTGACTTGTAGCCAGTTTTATTTAAAAGGTTGCATGTAAAAATCAAATAAACAAAACAGAAAATAAATCCTTGCCATTCAGACACTAACTAAACATATCCAGTTTTCCTAACTCAAAGGTGAAGGGCTTTTCCCAGTGACCCACAAAACAGAGATAATGCAAACCTTTTTGTTTCAGTCACAAAACAAAGTTCAGTTCAACAGCTCTCTCAGGTTTTTGCTTCCTGAGTCCAGGTCAAGAGACATCCTCTGATCCAAATATGCTTCCTTTATACCACTTGTTGATGGACACAAGTGGACCGCAAAATATGGTCCGGAACCAATTCTGCCAAGGTGGCTAGTAAAACTCAGACCCGAATACAACTTAGTTTCCTGCAAGTGAACGCATGCGAGGTGAAACATATCCATCCATCGATCACCTCGCCTTTCATAACGCCACAATATGTATAAAGATTGGTGTCTACTAGTGGGGCAGGCCTTAACATTTATAACAGGATGACAACACCGAATTGCTGATACAGACAGCACAGAGAAATACCCCCCAGTTACTGTCATAATATCAAAAATGTATTAAATAAGCAAGAAACATTTGCAAATAAAATAAATGTCTGTAAAAAAAGTTGTTCCACTTAAAAAAATGCCTGCATGAATAAGGGTGTTTTAGAATGATATCACAATTTTTTTGTAACAGAATGTCTGCAATGGAAAGATGCAGTAAAAAACAAATTTGAAAGAAAAAAAAAAGAAAAACATTTTTTGAATATTTCAAATACATGTCAAACTGCATAGAAGAGGAAAAAACTTTTTTGAACTTTCTGCTTTCATCTTGAAAGCACATATAAAATTAACAGTTGATTCATCCACAAGAATACTGCATCTTTCTTTCCTATTTTCTATTACATGTGGAATTCACTTATGTTTTTTTTTGTAGTAATAGCTTTTCACCTCGGCAGAACTGTTTACTTTATGACAGATATCTCAATGCAGTGAAAGACAAGTTGTTGGCATTGGGGCAGAATAATAATTGTTTCATATGTCTAACATGTATATTCAATATGCTTGATGAGGACGCAGTGTATGACCTCAGAAAATTTGAAACTCTGGCATGTCAACTCGTACGGCACACAGTCTGCCAATTTATTTTTTCACCAGCTGGTTTCTTCTTTGCCTCTCCTTCTAAATCTTTTTCATATGATTTAGTATGATATTTTTCTGACATATACACTCACCACTTTTGGTTTCCAAAGAGAAACATATTGGGTGAGAACAAGGTACAGATGAAATATCTTGGGAATAGGTTGGGACTCTGCCAAAACAGCACTATCTAGAAATTTTGAATTTCTATTTGTTCCGTATGTGTAAAATACTTAAAACTGGAATGTGTACAACTAGATGGCTTTTATTGAGCAGACTATTACTTGAAAATGGGCCAGTAGGTAGAGTTTCTTGCCTCAGATTAAGATGTTTTTCCTGCAAAAATAGAAAGGAAATATCAATTTAAACTATATTTTCTTTATAAAGAAATATAATACATCAGACTGTAGCTTTCAATTAGTATTTTTTAAAGCCAAGTAGAAATTATTGATTAATCCACACAATGTTTTAGAATGTTTCGTAGCTGTTTTTGAATTTTGTGTTTGTGCTTAGCAGGGTAAAACATACTATAATTTAAACATGCCATTGCGATACAGTGTAGCTTGAAAAGAGTAATGATCTAAACATATATATCACATATACCTCCAGATCACTGAGCCAGATTATCCAGATACAGTATACTGTATACCTATTCCCTGCTGCAGTTCCTTATTCAAGTTTCCAATTCTGGGTTTCTGAATCCAGGTGCTGGATTTCTTCTCCCTGAAACTGTTTTCAAATTTGCTTGTTCCCCTGTTTTAATTTTAGTCTGACTACTGACTTTATCTTGTTTGCTAAGTTCTTTCTGACCCCCTTTCAATGACATTGACCATACTGCTGGCTGCTCTCCAATCTGCTTTTCTAGTACTGCTGCAACGGGGGTTCAGATTCCACCATACTTGGTCTGATAATTTATGAAACCTGTAATTCCTTTCAGAGCTATCATTGTATCTCTCCTACCTTTGGGGATTCGCTACATAATGGTTTGCTGTCTGCAAGCCAGTAAAGAATTGAGATGACATAATATTTTGGCCATTCACTAAGCCTACTTTTTTGCTTTAGGCAAACCCTGACATCAGATCCATCCAATGATAGCTTAACTAATCTTGACACCCAACATTTTTCCCTGCAAGCTTATAAATATCTTTAAAAAAGTACCTAAGGTTCATCAATTTAACCCCTTCCACAAGAGGACATATCCATACATCTTCTGTTTGAAGCGGTTATACCGGGACCATGGCTGCAGCTGGCGATGCTGTACAATTTAAAAGCAATCCTAGGGACTAAAAAAGCTGCTGGATTGCTTTTACACATGATGGGACCGAGTCCCCCCCACATCCCACTGGGAAGCCTGGGACTGAATCCTGTAGTCCTGCCTGCTTACCATAGAGATGACTGATAACCAAAACTTTCCTGATCATCTCTATGATCTAAGACACTGGAAGCGATGAGTATTGAGTATTTTGTAACTCCTGGCTTTGGTCTAATGTAAGCAGGCTGTTAGCGGCCTGTAAAAGCATCTGATCAAATCCATCTCTGTTTGATTAGATGCTTTTAAGGGTAGAGGAAAGACTTTAAGTCTCATAGACCCATGTGATAGCAGTAAAGTTGATCAAATAGAGGCACATAAATGGCTTCTAATCATGGCGGATGTGTAATTCCGGAACTCTGGTCTCTGTTGGCTCTCCTCGGTCCCCGCTCACTTCTTTCAGTTGACACCATATCCTTTTGTTTTTCTTTGAGACATTTTCACATACCCATGGGGTACAATATTAATACTGTTGCTTTTTTTTTTTTTTTTTGCCATTTTTTTGTTTTTGTTTTTCTCTACCATCTGTTGGAAGTCTATATGCCCCCCTACGCTGTGTTGTAGCTGGAGTGCCTCGCCATCAAATGGGCTCCATACTCTCTGTGGTACTTTCTGCTAGGTAAGAGGTTCCACCTGGTGTAAGACCATGTCCCCTGACTTGGATGAGAAAAAACAAGCAAACCAATGCCATGGTGGCAAGATGGTTCCTTTCTCTGCAGGAGTTTAATCTTGTGGTACAGACCTGGAAGACAAATTCTAAATGGCAATGCCCTCTCCTGAGTGCATTGTATGGTGTCAAATGCTGCCTCCAACACCTCCGTGTTGAGGTAGGGGGGATATGTACAGGATGGCAAGGTTAGTTTCTGGACATGTGATATGTGGCACTATTATGGTCCCCTTAAGGGAAGTGTGTGGGTACTCGGGGGCTCCCCCGTGACGGGTGAGAAATTCCAGGGTAGCCATGTACTGAAGAGAACTGACTTGCAGTCCTCTTCATTTCTAGAGAGGTATTAGGGACCCAGAATTTCGGAGGCCCTGAAGTGACATTTGGGTGGGAAAAGGGCCTCCACTCCTGACTACAGGGGCTCCAGTCCACACAGGGTTAAAGCAGTTGTACACCCCAAAAATTATTTTTACCTACAGGTAAGCCTATAATAAGGCTTACCTGTAGGTAAAATGAATATCTCCTAAACCTATACGGGACAAGGTAAGTAGCGCTGCCTGGATCCAGCGATGCAATCCCGAGTGTGGCTCGGGGTTACCGCTAATGGTACTGAAATTCCACCCCGAGCCACACTCGGGATTACCGCCAGGGAGGTTAACATGGAGTTACATGAAGTGACACTGGCCGAGTATCATAAATTACAACTTATTCCCCGTGGATTATGGGTACTGCTAGTACCTACTTTATTTGCACAAAATCAGGACCTTAAAACTAAATTCACTCAAATTATTAACAAATGCTCTTTCGATCTGATTACATTGACTGTCCAATTTTTACAAGAAGAGCGAGCATCTTTGAGCCAACAAATTACTGATATTGAAATAAAAATGTCTGCTGTGATGAGTCAAGAAGAAATTTCTACAAATAAAAAACTGTGGGTAACAAAATGAATACCCTAAGGAAAACCATTGAAACTCGTAAGAGATCTAAACTTGAACGAGATTGTAAGGACTATGCAAATGGGAGAGTTTACAACTGGACAGATCCGAATTTTCGTCGTACACGTCCCCAAAGGAAAGGACTGCATGACAAATCCAAATTTACATCTTCCTCATCCATGGTCTCCACTGGTTCTTCCGTCAATGCATCTACTACTTTTTTTAGAACTAACTCAATCAAATCCTCCTGCAGGTGAAGGGGAGGCAAGCGATACATGCATGGCCACCAGAGGAGCTGTGAGGAAACTGGGAACCAGACAGAGACAGTAAATGTGGTACATAATATTTCATCTGCTATATTGTCTGTTGATGAAATGTCTGTTTTAAACAAGGGTCTAGGTTTTTGCCCGAAAGATCGTATGAATAATTTTGTGGTTAAACAAGATTTATACCATTTCTATAGACAAATTAGACTTAAGGCACATTATTCTATTAAAAAAATAGCCACACATGCTAGCATTCCACCTCTGTCCATAAAAAATCTTGACCTTAGAAACAAAAGCCGCTTTTCTCCTCCCACCACTTACCCTGCGGTAGAGATGTATATTAAAAAGGTAGAAAAAGATATAAAAGCTTTGATTAAAGATGAAACTAAGATGGATTATATCCCTAATAACTTAACTAAAAATGAGGCTGCTGCTCTTTCCTCCTTGTCGGTCAGGTGAGATATTATTATCAAACCGGCCGACAAGGGAGGATCAATAGTCGTCATGGATAAAAGTAAATATGAGGCTGAGATTCAGAAACAATTGTCAGATCGAGATACATATATACCTCTCACATATAATCCTACTATTAAAGTACAGGATAAAATTTAAAAAATGGTGACACGAGCAGTCAATGATGGATTGATAGATAATGAAACTAAAGAATTTTTATGTGTTGAACATCCAATAACTCCAGTTCTATATACGTTACCTAAGGTACACAAAAACCCTATTGATCCCCCAGGATGCCCCATAGTGGCAGGCATGGACTCAGTTACAGCTCCACTAGCTAAGTTTCTTGATAGATTTTTAACGCCTGCTATTGCAAAAACGAAATCATATATCAAAGACACAGGAGATTTCTTGGAGAAAATCTCCAAGATCAAAGTAAATCCTGGATCCTTGCTTGTGACTTGGGACGTCTCATATACGATACGATTTACGAGATACGGTATACGATTATTTCCCATTATGAATTGGGTATTGAGGCATGCCGCCATTTGTTGATTGGTCAAAAACAATACACACACACGCACAGATCTCTTTTCTGTTAAAATTGTTACAGATTGTGTTGGAGGAAAACTTTTTTCTATTTAAAGACACCTTTTTTCTGCAGTGTAGAGGATCGGCGATGGGTTCTAATGTAGCCCCCCCCATATGGACATGGTAGAGAATGGGTTAATTTATAATAATATTTTGTTCCAGCAAAATTGCCAGTGCGGGGTAAGATTTATCGATGATCTGTTCATCATCTGGGGGGGCTCCGAGGACTCCCTAATCCTATTCCATGAATATATTAATTATTTGCTTCCTACCTTAAAATTTAATATCACATACAGTAAGAAGAGAGTTTCTTTCCTTGACACTAGTCTTGAATTATAATATGATGAAATCATAAGTGATTTATACACTAAACCAACTGATCGTAATCAACTGCTACATTTTAAGAGTTTCCACTCACCAAATGTTTTCAAATCGATCCCTAAGGGTCAATTCTACAGGGTAGGTAGGATTGTTAGGGATTCAGCCACAAGGGATGTTAGATCAAAGGAGATGGAGCAAAAGTTAATCCAATGAGGGTATCCTTTTTCCCTTGTTCAAAAAGCTAGGACGAATTTGAAACAAGATGCATCCAGGAATTTAATCCCCAGGATCCCGTTTGTCTCACAGTATCATCCCTATTCCTTCAGGGTGTACAATGTTTTAAAAAAGCATTGGTTTACCCTGAAGGAAAATTTCCCTACTGTTCCTGAATTTCAAACTCCTCCACTGCAGTCCTATCGGTGAGGGAGAACGATACGAGATCGATTGATAAGGGCTGATGCATTCGTAACACCTCAACCCAAACTGATGTTTCTTGGTGCCCCCAAAACGGGGTCATACCCCTGTTTGAATTGTATTCAATGTAGTAGTGTGATCAAAGGTGCTGGGTTCTCTCATCCACATAGAGGGACCAATATTAAAATTCAAGGCTATTACACCTGCCAATCTTCATATGTGGTGTACATCATTAAATGTCCCTGTGGTCTGCTCTATGTGGGTAAGAATACCCAGAAAGTGAAGGATCGTATTGCCCGACATAAATATTCCATTCGTGACAAATTGACCCAATTACCTCTAGCAAGGCATTTTGTAGAGAAAGGCCATACAGACTATGAGAGCCCTCTACTCAAACCCCTCCGCTCAGGTTAAGCTTCAAAACTACTTCTCAGACCCATTCATAATATCTAAGGGCACTAGACAAGGTTGCCCCTTATCCCCCCTAGTATTCGCCATTGCAATGGAATCACTGGCAATTGCTATCAGGGTAAACCCTGATATCCATGGAGTAAGGTGTGGCTCCCAAATGAACAAATGTGCCTTATTTGCAGATGATCTGCTTTTTTTTATCCCATCCCCTCTCACCTCTACCCCCCGGGTAATCCAAATCTTAAAAGAGTTTGGGGAAGTCTCCGGGCTGTTTGTAAATTGGTCCAAATCAGCAGCCTTTAATTTTTCCACTCCTGAACCGATAGTTCAATGCCTCAAGGAGCTTTATAGATTTACGTGGAGTATTAACCAGATTCCATACCGGGGGGTCAACCTGGCAGCTAACATTAGCCAACTTTATGATGTCAATTGCCAACCTTTATTTCGGAAACTATCAGAAGACCTCTTAAAGCGGGGCCAAGAAGGCCTCTCTTGGCTTGGCAGAATAAATTCAGTAAAGATGACCCTACTCCCTAGGATTTTATACGTCTTTCGTTCCCTCCCCATCCCCTTAATTTACTTAAGCTGCAAGCGCAAATTTTGAAATTCATATGGGGCCAAAAAGGCTTCAGATGTCTGGCTAACGTCCTCTATAGGAGACGCTCTCAGGGGGGTCTGGGTCTCCCACACCTCTTTAAATATTTTCAAGCCGCCCAGCTTGCCCAGTTTTCAGCCATTTATGCCAGAGTAGAAAAACCCAACTGGATAACAATGGAAAGGCAGGCAGTCCCATTAAGCACTATTGATTTCCTGGTAGGGGCTCCCCATAAGCTGAGGCCCCCTATCCTGGCCCCTACCCTGTCCCTCTCAATAGCCCTCAGCGATTACGTTATCAAATCCCCCTACTTAGTTTCCAATCTTCGCCCCCTCAATCACCTTTTTAATAAACCCAGCTTCCCACCAGGTCTAGAAATCCGGGCCTTCAAATGGTGGGCAAATAAAGGATTATTCCGAATAGGACATTTTCTGACCTCTATGGGCCCCATGACTTTAACCCACTGCATTAACAAATTAGGAATGCCCCCCTCCGATACATTTAGGTTCCAACAAATACATCATTACCTGTCTTCCCAGTGGAAGCTCAGAAACAACTTCACAGACATTCCCCCCTACGAAAAATGGTGCTCTGAATTAAAAGTCCAAAGAGGAGGTATTTCCTTGATCTATGCATCGCTGATGGAGAGCTCAGACAAACCTTCCTACGCGAAGAGATGGGAAAGGGACCTGGATGTAATCTTGGAAGCAGAAAGGTGGAATTCCCTGTTCCAGAGATTGTTCAAAGGGATAGCCAATACAGCATTGAGGGAAGCCAACTTAAAGGTCTTCACCCGCTGCGACTTGGTTTCAACCAGGTTGGTGGCCATTTTTCCTAACTCTTCAGGCCTGTGCTTTAGAGGTTGCGGTCATGTGGGCTCCTTTCTCCATGTCTGGTGGGAGTGTCCACGCATCCAGGGCTTCTGGAATAGGATATTCCATCTGATACGTAAGATCACAGTTCAGCCCATCCCCAAAAATCCAGAAACAGCTCTTCTAAATGATAGGCCTGACATTATCTCCAAATCCCTCTTCAAACTCACCCACTTCATCCTGTTGGGAGCCAAAATTACAATTCCCAGGGCCTGGAAACGTCCCGCGCTCTCTTTTTCCGCGGCCATTAAAAAAGTTTCCTGGATCATGACCCAGGAGAAGCTCGCTAACATCATTCTTGACTCATCACCTAAATTTGACCTGATCTGGGACCCCTGGAAGAAATATCTAAAACTACCCCCGTGACTCTTACCAGCCATTTATCTGCTTTATCCTTGTCGGACATTTTAGGGTCGAGGTCCCCTGGTGCCATTCACTCTTTTCCTCTTCCGTTCTTCTTCCCTTTCTGTTCTCCTGTCCTAACGTTTTCTTCTCTTCTCACGATTGTTGGTACCTTTCGGGATGATAAGGTGCTTTAGGTTGCTGGTAATACAACCTGGCATTTTTTCTTGATCCCGCAGGCTGGCGACAGCACCACTAATAGTCAACCAAGTTTACAGTTATGTTCCATGATATTAGATCCTCGATTTGGGTCCAAACTTAAAATTGTATATGAACTAAGACCATATGTAATATCTAGTGTTACAATGGGAGTGTAACTCAGCACATAATGTTAACTATATTTTGGCTCCATTGAACCTAAGGTAGTCTTATCCTCCTGGTCCACAGCTTGTACCCATTTGGGGTGGAGTTGGGGGAGCAGACATCTTCTTCTTAAACTTTCCTTTATAAATGCATTCTGTGGAATACTCTTATGGAGCTCTAGTTGGTTTCTGTTAAAGCTCTTATTTTTTTTGTATGTACTAGACCGGCCCTGCGAGGCTGATTTTCCATTTTTCCCCAAGGAACCCTTGGATTTATCGATATACTTGTAACCTTTAAAAACGTATAAAAATCTTAAAAAAAAAAAGAAGAAATATTAACAGATCAAGACACCCCATTTATGTCCCGAGTCACTAAAGAATTGTGTAAGTTGTTTAAAATCTCCCATCTCTGTACCTCTGTCTAACACCCACAAACGTATGCTCTTGTGGAGAGATTTAACAAAAGACTCAAAAGCAGATTTAAAAAGGTGGTGGACAAAGATGAGAGAAATTGGGATTTTTTGCTGCCATTCCTCATGTTTGCCATACGAGAGGTACCTCAAGCATCTACATGTTACTTCCCTTTTGAACTACTGTATGATAGACATCCCAGGGGATTGCTAAAGAAACGTGGAAGGGAGCAACCTTGGCTTATAGAAGCGTCATTGAGCATATCTCACTGATGCAAGATAGAATCACTGCTGTCATGTCGCTTGTATGGTAACATATTGAGCAAGCCTAGGAGGCCCAGAGAAGGGTTTATAATTGGGGTGCCAAGACCCGGGTCTTTAGCGCTGGTGATAGAGTGCTGGTACTAGTTCCCACAGTTGAGAGTAAATTCCTAGCAAAGTGGCAAGGTCCCTTTGAAATCATGGAAAGAGTAGGGGAGGTAAACTATAAAGTATACCAGCCAGGGAAAAGGAAATCAGAGCAAATATATCACATTAATCTCCTGAAAACTTGGTAGGACAGAGAGACTTTACTGGCAATACCAACCCCCCAAAAGGACATGTCCCCTGTGACTCCTGAAGTACCCATAACTGAAGCCTTGTCAGTGGCCCAACAGAAGGATGTTAAAGAATTTGTGAGTAAGAATAGAGACTTAGAGGTGTAAATGTAAAGTCCTATAGAATACCCGAGGCTAGGTGGGAAGCAGTTGCAAATGAAATAAAGAACATGTTAGAGCTGGATGTGATAGAGGAGTCCCACAGTGACTAGTCAAGTCCCATAGTGTTGGTCCCAAAACCAGATGGAACTATAAGGTTTTGTAATTATTTCAGAAAGTTAAACAGCATGTCCAAATTTGGTGCATACCCAATGCCTTGGGTCGACAAGCTTGTTGACAGATTGGGCAGTGCCTGGTATATACTGTAACTACTTTAGATCTGACAAAGGGTTATTGGCAGATACCCCTAACAGAGTCTGCAAAAGAGAAAAGTTTGTGCATTTCTTGGGATCTCAGGGTACTACATCTGTTTATACCCAATTTTGCCACCATTGCAGCCCCACTGACAGATCTGACGAAGGGTAGAGGGTCGGCCATGATTAAGTGGAATCCTGAGGCAGAGAAGGCATTCAAATGTTGAAGCAAGCCCTTTGTGCACAACCTGTGCTTGTGACCCCAGATTTAACAAAGGAGTTTGTGGTGCAGACAGATGCCTCTGATGTGGGTCTGGGTGCTGTACTGTCCCAAGTCAGAGACAGGGAGGAGCACCCAGTAGTTTACCTTAGCAGAAAACTCAACAGACATGAGAAAAACCATGGCATTGCTGAGAAGGAATGTTTAACTATCAAATGGGCCTTAGATGCCCTGAAATATTACCTGTAGTTCAGTTTGTCCCGGTTTTATTTAAAGTGTTACACACAGTTTCCAGATGTTTGCAGAACAGTAGTTTAGTTTGTCCCGGTTTTAGTTAAAGTGTTACACACAGTTTCCAGATGTTTGCAGAACAGTTCGTCCCGGTTTTAGTTAAAGTGTCACACACAGTTTCCAGATGTTTGCAGAACAGTGATATGGGTTCGCCCGGTTTTAGTTAAAGTGTTACACACAGTTTCCAGATGTTTGCAGAACAGTAGTATGGTTTCTCCCGGTTTTAATTAAAGTGTTACACACAGTTTCCAGATGTTTGCAGAACAGTGATATGGCTTCTCCCGACTTATTTATACTTTTTTGACACAGTTTGAAGATGATTTTAGAACAGTGATATGGCTTCTACCGTTAATTAATACTTTTCAGACCCAGTTTGAAGATGGTCCACATCCACCTCCATTTTTGATGTTTTTATGTTTTTATTTTTAAAAAAATGCTTTTAGTTATTTCCCTGTCCCCATTTCTTTGTAGGGCACTTGTCCCACCCTTACCCCCATTCCCTTCCTTTTGCAGACCTCTAGGACTTTCCAGGACTTTTTTACAGCCATTTTTGTGCCTAAAAGTTTGGGTCCCCATTGATTTCAATGGGGTTCGGGGTCCGGGACAAAGTTCGGGTTCTGTCCGGACCCGAACCCGGACTTTGTCCCGAAGTTCGGATGAACCAGCAGAACCCAGACTTCCAGAAGTTCGCTCAACTCTACTCATAATGCAATTCCATACATTTATGGTAAATGTCTGAAATGTACTGTATGTTTAAGGTTGGGGAAGATACTTTTGTCCCCTTCTAAAGCAGAAACAACAAGAATGCAAAGATTGGCACTCTGTAACTTTATAGGCAATTTGTTTGCAGTTCTGCCTATGTATTAAAAAATCTATTCTGTTTCTGTAGCTTTATAAATCTTGCATTCTAAGTCTAAAAAATGAATTCTATCTATGGCTATGTAAAGTTTTTGCTCCAGCATTTTTTGCATCTTCTTCTTGCTTCAACTTTTTCACCTAATCCACAATATTCAAAACAACCATGCATTTTTATCCAGCATTAATTGATTATATCAGGATATTTTGTGCACATGTACCTCCAGCAACAATAAACTAAAAGCATGTCCGTTGCTAAATTCTATAAAATCATATTTTATACTATCATTTTATTGAAGGAAATACAGCATCTATCACCATGTTATCCTATTTTATTATTCCTATATTAGCTTTATTTCTTGTGATGTTTTGCCTGTTTTTTTTTTCTCCAAATCTGTTTCAAACTTGACCTGCCTCTACTATGACTGCCTTGAAGGCCTTATTTCAAGGTGTGCTTTTTTGTGGGCCATGAAAACCAAATCAGTTTTGTGCAAATGCACTTGATCAGGGACACAAATGTAGCTATCTGTACATACAGTATGCACCTACAGTATACTGTAAGGATATCACATGCTCTTCTTTTTTTTTTTTTTTTTTTCCCAAAGTTCTTTATTGAAAAGAATTTTCACAAGGATACAAGATACATAGTAAGCTTAGATAGTTAGAGGTGTGGTAACCCCACGCCTAACAGTAGAATAAGTATCACAATAACAAATACAAATACAAGTGCGTTCAGGAGTAGCATAGATGTAGTGGTCTCAACGCCTGCACACCAGGCTCCCCGTATCGGGATCATGCTGTGCCTAGAGGTCTGGAGGCGGCGAGCCAATTCCTCTACTTAATGAACAGTGCCTGTACGTCATAATTAACTGTAATTGGTCATATCTTAGAGGTCCAGTCGAACTTTGTAGACATCAATGTTGAAGATATGACCTCTTGAGTTAGAAATAGTGAAGAACAGAACAGACTGAGAAAGTTGGTAATAAAGTTGTTGAGTGCGTGTGGTAGGCGGACCCGACAGGGAGGGCCCATTGTATGCAGGCAGCCCTGTTGAACAACAATCAAGTACGGAGGGCACTTCGGGGGTCCCATGGATCCAATTAAGCGGTGTCCATGGAGTTCTAGAATTACAGTGGTAAGCTCCTGTGGTCGGAAATCCAAGGCCCCCAGTCCTGGAGAAATTGCGTCGTGGTCAAATTAGCTTTTGCAAATGCGAATTCAAGCTGAAAGTGTGAGTTGAGTAAAATGACAAGATCCAAAACAGTTGGTGCAGCAGCAGACTTCCATTTTTTTGCCACTGCTAGCCGGGCGGCTATTAATATGTGAGATGCTAAGATCCTGACTTGTTTGGGCCAGGATGGAATTGACATACCTAGGAGAAGATCTAAAGAGGACAAGTGGGTATTGATGTTGCATAAGGAGGAGATCAGAGTGGCCACCTCTTGCCAGAAGTGTTTGACATAGCGGCAATCCCACCAAATGTGGCACAGGGTTCCCCTGTCGTTACATAGGGGAGATACGACCTCCTTGACATTGCTGTCCCCTTGGGACACGGTGTAAACCACCCTAACGGCGATACAGTTTGTGAAGACCGTTCTCCACCGGTGAGACTAGAGGAGGAATACGTTGTAGTTATGGGTGAACAGGAGAAATC
>BLSH010488615.1:25828-42166 GCA_018402905.1 Glandirana rugosa | reverse complement strand
TTACTGCCCGGTAGTATGCCTGAATGTTAGGCGCCCCTAATCCACCGTCCTTAGCAGAGGTTAGAAGAATGTCATTTTTGAATCTGGGTTTTTTATGTTGCCAAATGAATGTAGTTAGCATCTTCTGAAGCTGGTGCAGTTGGGAGGGAAGAAGGGGAAGAGGCACAGCACGGAACATATATAATATGTGAGGAAGTAGATACATTTTTGATTGAGTCACTCTTCCAGCCCATGAGACAGGGAGAGAGCTCAAATCTCTGGAGATGCGCACAAGTTTCTCCTGGAGGATTTCATAGTTTACTTTTAGCATAGAGCTGCTTGGGAAGGTCAAGTGAATGCCCAGGTATGGAAGTGATGCGTTGGCGGACCATTGAAAGGGTGTGTTGTCAGAGATAGTGTGTTTAGTAGCCGGGTCAATGCCTAAGTCCAGCATAATGGATTTGCTTGTGTTTATCTTATAGAGGGAGATGGTGCTAAACTGGTCTAATATTTTTTGGGTGGCTGCCAGGGACGATTTGGGGTCTGATAGGGTGATAATAACGTCATTGGCATATAGCCCTATTTTATGTTCTACACTGCCCACCTTGATGCCTTTGACCAATGGAGAATCTCTGATGGTTTGTGCGAGGGGTTCCATCACCATGGCAAAGATCAAGGGTGATAAAGGGCACCCTTGTCTTGTACCATTGGTGATGTCGAATGGCTCTGATTTGATCCCTGACATCCACACTCTTGCGGATGGGGCAGAGTACAAATTCAGTATTGCTGCCAGGAATGGGCCTGTCAGGCCAAATTTCAAGAGCACTTTTTCCATATATATAAAAATTATGGAAATGGCGCTGTCTCCTTGGCGTGTCTGTGTAAGTGTTCCTCTAAAGATGTGTGTGGGCCTGTGTCTTTGGCACCCTTATTCAAATTACCATGGATGGAATACAGAGTGAGAAAAAAAAAAAATGTTTGATGTCCGTAAATGGTCGTAAATGGTCGTAAATGTCCGTAAAACATAAAATATGTAAAACACCTAAAATCAGGTGTTTTACATATTTTATGTTTTACATATTTTATGTTTTACGGACATTTACGACCATTTACGACCATTTACGGACATCAAAAATTTATTTATTTATTTTTTTTTTTCTCACTCTGTATTCCATCCATGGTAATTTGAATAAGGGTGCCAAAGACACAGGCCCACACACATCTTTAGAGGAACACTTACACAGACACGCCAAGGAGACAGCGCCATTTCCATAATTTTTATATACTTAAAGGGTCCTCTTAGGAGGAAACATACAGGAAGGCAGCAGTCTCACTGTGCACATTCATAATATTTTAGATTAATTTTCACTAATCCTAAGCGCAGGTACACTGTCTATACTTTTTCCATATATGTCCAGTGGACTCTATCGAACGCCTTCTCTGCATCCAGGGAGAGGAACAGAGAAGGCGTTCGGGAGCCCTCCACCCACTGTATTAGGTCAATGAGGCGTCTTGTGCCGTTACTTGTTTGTCTTTGGGGAACAAATCCTACCTGGTCGGGGTGTATTAGATGGGGGATGATGGTGGATAAGCGTTGGGCTAGTAGTTTAGCATATAATTTTGTGTCTGTATTAAGAAGTGAAATGGGGCGGTAATTAGCAGGGTTGTCTCTGGGTTTACCTGTCTTTGGTAAAGTAACGACTAGGGCTTCTAAGGACTCCTTGGGCATTTTACCTGTGGAAACATGGTGATTGAAGGCTTCACAGAGGTGTGGGGCGAGTTGAAGGGGGAATTGCTTATAATATTCATTTGTGAATCCGTCTGGGCATGGGGCTTTGTGAAGGGGCATTCGTTTAATGGCTGTGATTATTTCTGCTATGGAGAAAGGTTGCGATAGAAATTCTACTTGTGATTGGGTGATGGCCGGAAGCTGGATGGAAGATAGAAATGCGTCAATGTCTGCTATATTAGGATGGGGTGTTTTATCACAGTTTTTGAGGTTATACAACTTGGCGTAAAAGGCACTGAATTCGTTCGCTATATCGAGAGGATTACTTAGCTTTTTACCCTGGGAATTGGTGAGATATTGAATCTTTTGGTTAGAGAGTTGTTTTTTCAACTGTTTGGCCATAAACGCTCCCGATTTGTTTGCTGAGGCGTAAAAGAGGAGCTTGAGCCGCTTAATGTAGAAATCAGATTTTTTGTGGAGGTGTTCACTGAGTTGGTATCTTATTTTCGAAAGTTCTGCTGCCATTGTTGGGGATGGGGATTGTTTGTTTTGGATTTCGAGATCTTTTATTTGTTTCAGTAATTGTTCTGTCGTGGCCCTCTGGGCTTTTTTGGCTTGGGCCCCTAGTTTGATGAACAGGCCTCTTAGGACCGCCTTGTGCGCATTCCAAACGACAGACGGGTCATCAACAGATGCATTCTGTGTAAAATAGGACTCAATCTCGGATCGAATTCTGTCGGAGAACCCTGGGGTCACCAGGAGAGATGGAATAATCCTCCATAAAGTATGTTTCAGGGGACGGTTGTTCATGGACAATTTGATCAAAATCGGCGCGTGATCTGACCAGGAGATCACTCCGATGTGTGCTTCGGATACTGATTGAAGGAGGTACTTGTCTGTGAGAAACAGATCGATCCGAGAGTATGAGTTGTGGGGGTGGGAATAGAACGTGTAGTCTCGCTCCACGTCATGTAGGCACCTCCAGGGATCGAACAGATCTTCCCTGTGGAGAAGGGAGGATATTGCAGTGGGTCTCCTATTATTTGGGTTAGTTGTATCCAGGGAGGGATCAACAATACCGTTGAAATCTCCGCATAGTAGTAGCGGGTCGGATGTGAATGGGGCTAGTTTAGCCATTAGCTTCGCATAGAATTTTCTCTGCGCTGAGTTGGGTGCATATAGATTAACTAAAGTGAGGCGCTGATTTTCAATGGTTGCAGAGAGAATCAAATATCTACCATCTGCATCAGCTTCGCAGTGGTGGAGTGTAAATGAGACTGCAGAACTGATTGCGATCATGACGCCTCTACATTTTTTAGCGGCATTAGCTACGAAGCAGTGGGGAAATTTTCTATGCATGCATTTAGGGGCCTTGTCTTTGGAAAAGTGTGTCTCCTGAATACAGAGCACATCTGCCCGTTGTGTTAGGGCTTCTTTCCATAGTAGGTTTCTTTTGTAAGGGGAATTTAGACCCTTGACGTTGAGAGAAGTAATAGTGAAGGACATGTCGTGAGGGTGTTGCAGAGGGCTGGAGCGACTGGAGCGAGACTACGAGTGCAGAATGAGGGCCTACTTCACACAGAAGGACCCAATCTGGGTCTACAATAAACAGTACAATGCAAGAATAACCACTGTATCACGCTATGTATGAAAGGGGTGTTTACACTTATTTTACCAAAGCTTTCTCAAGGTGGCAATTGATAAATGTGATAACAACAGTTTAGATGTAACGAGCAGTTGAGGAGGAGAGGAGGAGTAAAGAGAGAAAGAGAAAGTATCTGGTGTGCACTGCACACTTTAACCTGGGGAAGTGGTAAACGGGAGTGAATGCGCTCATACTGGATCATGTATGCGCATGGGATCCCTGGTTGTGGTTTTGCCAGGTTCAGTCCTTGTCGGTATCCGGATTTCCAGGGAGCGGGTGGGTCAGCCGGCGTCTTGTCTGTTCCGATGCGTTGGGAGGGAGAGGCAGGAGTCCCCAATTGGTAAGCTTCTTATAGCCGTCCTTAGGGTTCAGAATGGGTACGATTTGCTGCTGATAGGTGACCAGCAGTTTGGTAGGGAAACCCCACTTGTATGTAATATTTCTGTCTTGCAGAATGGAGGTGACTGGCACGAAAAATCTGCGGAAATCCATAGTGGCTTTTGATAGGTCATTAAAGAACAAGATGTTGGTGTAAGGGGATGGTAGCGGCCCAGCTTTCTTAACGGCGTGTAGAATTTGCTCCTTAACTGGGAAGTAATGCATCTTTGCCAGAATGTCCCTTGGAACATCAGCAGCGAGATGAGTGGGTTTTGCAATCCTGTGTGCCCGATCGATCAATAAATCGCGGGTGTTTAAGCGGGGTAGCACTTTGGAAAAGAGTTGTTGTAGGTAGGTAATGATATCATTAGCCTTAATCGTTTCCGGGACCCCTCTAATTTTTATGTTCTGTCACCTCGAGCGATCTTCCAGGTCAGCTAATTTGAGATTAATCCTTTGGATCTCTGACTTGTGGTGAGCATGAGCATCTAGCAGCTCGTTGTGTGCTTTAACATGGTTCTGCATATGACCCTCCAGGTCAGTGGTTCGGTCTTCCAGGCAGTCTACCCTGTCATGGATCTGTGACAGGGAGACATGTAATTCCCTGTGCAGGTCTTTCTGCAGTGTCATCAACATAGCTTTTAGTGAGGCTTCCGATACTGTGTTCTCTGTGGCAGGGATTGCTGCCAGTGCTGTGTTACGCTCTGAGGTAGGAAGTTCTGCGTCTGGGCAGGCCCAGAATTGTTTTTTGAGCTGTGGCTCCTTGCTGGGTGAAAGAGCAGGGGAGGATGCCAGCCTCTTACCTCGGTCAGATGGTGGAACCCCCACTGGGGCCTCTGGAGCGGGAAGGGTGTCCATGATGTCTCCTGTGGTGTATACAGCCCCTTCTCCCCTCACAGGCATGTCGGGCCTTGCTGCACCCTCTGTGTGGTGGGGATTCGCGGCTTTTCCGTTCATTGCGCCCGTGCCTTCTGTGGGGAAAGTCGGCGTGTTCCGACCGTTCGTCGGTCCGGTGCTGCTACGACCGTTCGCTGCGCCAGCACCATCTTTGGCCTTGTTCATGCTGGCGGGACGGTAGTAATCCGTCAAACGGCGTGGCTCGGGAGGCACGTAACGGCTGCCGAGCATGCCCTGGGCGGTCTGTGCGGTGAGTCCTTGCTGTGGGGTAGATTTTTCGGGTCCCCGAGTCGCTGAGTGTTGCTGTGATCCGAGTATGGGAGCTGAGCTCTGGGTTTAGTCAGCCATCACGCTCCGCTGCAGGCCATGCCCCTCCACATGCTCTTCTTTAATCATAAACAAGTGAAGCATACAATGCTACATTTCTGGAGGTACTTAATTTACAATTATATGCATAGAAAACGACTAGAACATATTAACATCTTGTCTTTGGCCTAAGATTATCAAATCCATAATATCCATATTTATTGCTCTATTATCCATTGATTTAACAAACATGGATGCAAAATATCCCACATGTAAAATAACACTATTCACGGCACCTTAGCACTGTGGCTGCTTAGCCACATCAGTTGTTATTACAAGAAATCTGACCATCGGCTATAAAAAACGGGTACCAGGGTGATGCCTGCAGCTCCAGGCATCACCCCAGTACAAAACCTTGATGCCGAAGGGCGAATATTTGCGTTATGTAGGCATCAAGGGGTTTAAGATTAAATCTTTCACTTCTTCAATGGAACTCATCCAACCCAAGATGACATCATCAATGTATTGATAATCTATGACAAAATGATCACAATGCATACATCACCCATACCTTGTTGCTTTGTTATTTATTGTAATTTAACCACTTGCTGACCAGTCGCCGTCATTATACGGTGGCAGGTCGGCACGTTTTGCTTTGTGACTGAAACAAAAGGTTTGCATTATCTTTGTTTTGTGGGTGCCAGGGAGAAGCCCTTCACCTCTGAATTAGGAACCTGGAAATGTTTAGTAAGAGCCTGGATGGCAAGGATTTATTTTCTGTTTTGTTTGTTAGATTTTTAAATAAAACTGGCTACAAGTCAGCTTTTAAAAAAGGCCTGTTCTATCACATGCTCTTCTTTAATCATAAACAAGTGAAGCATACAATACTACATTTCTGGAGGTACTACTTTCCAATTATATGCATAATAAAAGTTCACATTGTTTTGTTAGCATGAGAGGATTATCAAATACAATGAACATCAGAAAAGAGTTAAATATTTGTATAATAAAACAATGACTAGAAATGTAAACCTGATTTGAAACCCATAATTGTGAATCATCATTTTTAACCACTTAAGGACCGGAAGGATTTCCAGCTTTAGGACCGGAGCCCTTTTTGCGATTCGGGGCTGCGTCGCTTTAACTGACAATTGCGCGGTCGTGCGACGTTGTACCCAAACGAAATTTGCGTCCTTTTTTTCCCACAAATAGAGCTTTCTTTTGGTGGTATTTGATCCCCTCTGCGTCATTTCTGATCGCCGCTATAAACAAAAGAAGAGCGACAATTTTGCAAAAAAAAACAAATTTCTTACTTTTTGCTAAAATACAAATCCAAAAAAAAATATAAAAAAACATTTTTTTTCACAGTTTTTGGCCGATGTATATTCTTCCACATATTTGCGATAAAAAAAATTGCAATCGGCGTTTATTGATTGGTTTGCGCAAAAGTGGTCGCGCTTACGGGTGATGAGAATTAATTTTTGGGGTTTTTATTTTTTTTAATTTTTTACTAATAATGGCGGCGATCTGCGATTTTTTGCGGTACTGCGATATTTCAGCGGACATGTCGGACCATTTTGACACTTTTTTGGGACCATTGGCATTTATACAGCGATCAGTGCTATAAAAATGCACTGATTACTGTGTAAATGCCATTGGCAGTGAAGGGGTTAACCTGCAGGGGGCGCTCTAAGGGTTAACTGTGTTCCCTGGGCGTGTTCTAACTGTGGGGGGACTGCCCTAACAGGAGAAGGGAAGTGGTCACAGCCTTCATGTACAGGAAGGCTGTGATCACAGCCCTTCCCCCTTCACAGAGCGGAGGTCCGTGTTTACTTACACGGACCTCCGCTCCTTCGCTCCGGGGGGGCCATCGCGGGTAGCCGGCGGCAATCGTAGCTGCCGCACCCGCTCCCCGGCCCTCCCCAGACACAGTGAGCGTGCGGGCGCGCCTCCGGCGGCGCGCGCTCACTAGGCGCGATCACGCGGCCGCTGTCATATGACGGCGATCCGCGTTACAGAGCCACTTTGCCGCCGTCAATTGCCGATTGATGGTCGGCAAGTGGTTAAGGACCAGACTTTCGCAAAAAGTTTGGAAAATATAAATTTTGATACATAATAAGATTCCCCACATATATTTTGTCAAAGTTACAATCAAAAATACAACAATTTGAACATTGGATTTTGAGTTCATTTTTAGACACCTTCTTCACAAGGACAACATTTACAAACAGAAAAGAAATAAACATAGCCAGACAATATGGTGAAAAGCCGGGCACAATAATTTTAAGTCTGACGAGTTTTAAATTTAGAGACTTTTAAAAAAAAAGTAGTCTACTAGAACATATTAACATCTTGTCCTTGGCCTAAGATTATCAAATCCATTTAATCCATATTTAGTGCTCTATTATCCATTGATTTAACAAACATAGATGCAAGGTCGGCACATTCCCGCAAAACGACATACTGGTACGTCGGCCCTTTAAATAGATATAGCAGGCGGGGAAGCCGATGCGCGTGGCCAGCGGCCACGATGTCCGCCAGCCACCCTTGATTGTGGAATAGAGAGACAAAATGGGGATCTGTTAGTGTAAACAAGCAAATCCCCATTCTGTCATGGAAGTGGAGAGAGATCTGCTGTTCCCAGTAATCAGAAACAGCTTTCTCTCCTCCAGTCAACACAATCCCCCCACAGTTAGAAACACCTCCCAGGGAACACATTTAACCCTTTGATCTCCCCCTAGTGTTAACCCCTTCCCTGCCATTGATATTTATACAGTAATCCTTGTATTTTTATAGCTCTGATCTCTGTATAAATGTCAGTGGTCGCAAAAAAAGTGTCAAAAGTGTCCGATCTGTTTGGCGTAATATCGCAGTCCCGCTAAAAATTGCTGATCACCGCCATCACTAGTAAAAAAAAATGAATAATAAAAGTGCCATAACTATACCCCCTATTTTGTAGACGCTAAAATTTTTGCACAAACCTATCAATATATGCTTATTGCGATTTTTTACCAAAAATATGTAGAAGAATATATATCGGCCTAAACTGAGGAAGAAGTTTGTTTTTTTATATATTTCTTTGGGGATATTTATTATAGCAAAAAGTAAAAAAAAATGTTTTTTTTCAAAATGATCGCTCTTTTTTGTTTATAGCACAAATAAAATGCTTTCTTTACCAAAAGTATGTAGATGAATATATATCGGCCTAAACTGAGGAAGAACTTTGTTTTTTTATATATTTCTTTGGGATATTTATTATAGCAAAAAGTTTAAAAAAAAAAGTTTTTTTTTTCAATATTATCGCTCTTTTTTTGTTTATAGCACAAAAAATAAAAATAGCAGAGGTAATCAAATACCACCAAAATAAACCTCTATTTGTGGGGAAAAAAAGGACGTCAATTTTGTTTGGGTGCAACTTCGCATGACCACACAATTGAATCAGTTAAAGAGATGCAGTGCCGTATCGCAAAAAGTGTTCTGGTCAGGAAGTGGGTAAACCCTTCCAGGGCTGAAGTGGTTAATTACTTTTTTTTTCTACAATGTAGCTATCTTCATTGTGTTTGTATTATATAGTTGTTGTTTGATTATGTCTAATTGTTAGAAGTGCATTTGTTATATTCCATTTATTTAAATTTCAGATATAAATGATTGAACCTTTTTTCTTACACAGGGCTTTTGTGGAACAACAGCAGGGTTTCATGTAGCCCATATATAGAACATACAAGCTTATTAGTAATGAAGGTGTTCATCCTGGTTTTTCCTGTTTTATTTTGGATTAAAGTGCAGTTTTTTTATGTATATTTTGGATTTGCTATCTGGCTGCCAGCAGCACTACTTTCTGTTAAGCTACAGTCAGGTCCATAAATATTGGGACATCGACACAATTCTAATATTTTTGGCTCTATATACCACCACAATGGATTTGAAATGAAACAAACAAGATGTGCTTTAACTGCAGACTTTC
The DNA here is from genome assembly GCA_018402905.1 of Glandirana rugosa. Classification (NCBI taxonomy): domain Eukaryota; kingdom Metazoa; phylum Chordata; class Amphibia; order Anura; family Ranidae; genus Glandirana; species Glandirana rugosa. The sequence continues at coordinate 33,268 of BLSH010488615.1, read as the reverse complement.
AGGTTTAATTTTAGAGTATTTACATCCAAATTAGGTGTAGGAATTACACAATGTCACTGGATAATGTAATGAAGTGTGAAGTAGGGGTCCATAATTGAAATGTATATTTTTTTTTCCACAAAAGTTTTATTGATATGAAAAGAAAGGGTACAGAACATTGGGGTGCAGTCATAGACAGATGAGTAGCTAAAAGTTACACAAATAGACATTAACAACAGATTCATGTAAGATTATCAATGCGTTCAGTTGAATCTACTAGGCATAGGTCATTTAAAGACTTGAGCAGTATAACAAAAAAAAAGGGGGGGGGGAGTCACACGTGTGATAAGGTCATCCTTTAATTGTTAGAGATCACACTGTCTAGTGCTAGAGATTTGGTGTCATTGTGTGAGGGTCTTATAGGTATTTTGAAAGGTGAGGGGGTATAGGGGATGGGAGGTATGGGGGGGGTTGGGGGTTAGCAGAGTTGTGTATAATATTAGTGGTTGGGGGTATTAGTCGAAAGCAGGATATCTTCTGCAGAGCAGGCTTTTCGTCTTATTAAGTTAATCTTTTATTCCTTGCAATATGGCTTTATATCGGTCTGTCGATTTGAAATCAATCCAGGTTGACCATGTCTTGTGATAGGAGGTAATTCGTTCATTAGAGATCGCGATTAATTCTTCCATTTCTTGGACCTTGTTTACTCTGTGAAACCAGTCGTGTATTGATGGGACTGTCCCCCGCCTCCATAGAGGAGGGATACACATTCTCGCTGAGTTGATCATATGCATGACTATCGATTTATTGTAAGATGATCCCATAACTGATGAATGATGGAGTAAATATTGCTGAAACGAGAAGTCTATAGGGTATGAGGATACACTTCGTATTATTTCATGGACTTTAATCCAGAAAGAGGAGACAGGAGGGCAGTCCCACCAAATGTGAAGCATCGTTCCTTTATGTTTGTGGCATCTCCAGCATAGATCTGTGACTGCTGGGAAGAGTTTGTGTAATGTGAAGGGAGTTCTATACCACTGGGTGAGAACTTTATAGTTGTGTTCTTGTGTTGTTGTGTTCATTGTTCCCTTTAAGGCGATTAAGCATGCTGATTCCCATTGTTTGTCTGAGAGAGAAGTTTCTCCTAGGGCTGCCCAAGACTTTTTGATCAGGCGTAAATTATCTTTTTCTGCCGAAGAAAGTAGGGCATAGGTTGAAGCTATAATATGTTTTTGTGGGGGTCAGAGCAGAGTTTTTCAAAGGTTGTGAGGGGTCTGGAGAAATCTTGCTTATGCGAGGGGTTCGTTAAATAATGTCTAATCTGAAAAAAGGGGCAGAAAGATATTGGAGAGATATTCAAGGTTTCGGAGAGGGCCGATGGAGTGAGTAATTTACCTCCCTGAAAAAAATCTACGGCTCTGGGGAAGAGATTGGGTGGGAGGGAGGCAAATCTGTCTTCCGTACCAGGTGGGAAGTCAGGGTTGTTTTTAAGTGGAGTCATCGGACCTGGGATGGTCATTAGGGTCTTGGACTCGGCGATATTCTGTAGAGCGGCTATTGGAGGAAATATAAGAGGGTGAGTTCTGATAGTTTTGTTGCTGAATTTGCCCGGTAGCCAGGCCAATTGGTGAGGCAGGGAACCTGTGATAAGTTGTTCTAGCTGCACCCAGTCTTTCTGATTACCATGTATGTGTCCACTAGTTTCGCTAGTAATAACGCAGTGTGATACTTGCGAAAATTAGGTAAACCTATTCCTCCTTTGTTTTTTGGTGCTGTGAGTGTCTGCAGGCTAATTCTGGGAGTTTTGCCTTTCCATAGGAAAGAGTTGAATTTGGACTGTAAAGCTTGGAAGAAGGGTTTCGGTAGTGAGATGGGGATTGTCCGGGTAAGGTACAGGAATCTAGGCAGCGTTGTCATCTTCAGTGCTGCTGCTCTACCAAACCACGACATATTCAGTTTGTCCCAATTGGTCAGATCGCTGGTACATTTTTGAAGGAAGGGGATAAAATTCAGGGGGTAGAGTTTGGTTGGATCAGGGGGAAGTCTGATTCCTAAATAGGGGATATCGCTCGATGTCCATGAAAAGGGAGAAGAGGCTATGGTTTCCGTTAGTATCTTGTCAGGAAGGGAAATATTGAGGGCGAAAGATTTGGCGAAATTTATTTTGAAGTAGGAAATTGACCCATATATGTGGAGTTCTTTAAGGAGATTCGGAATTGTGATTTTGGGTTTAGAGAGAAAAAATAAGATGTCGTCAGCGTACGCCGCAATTTTAAAAGTCTTATTGGCGATAACTATTCCTGATATGTCAGGGTTATTACGGATGTTATTAAGTAGGGGTTCCAATGTGAGAATAAAAATCAGAGGAGATAAGGGGCAACCCTGTCTGGTCCCATTGCGAATTGAGAAGGCGTCCGACAGGTGGCCGTTAACTCTTACTCTTGCCGACGGATTTGAGTATAGACTCAGGATGCTAGCAAGCATAAAGTCTCCCAATCCTAAGTATCGTAGGACCTCCCCAATGAAGTCCCAGGCCACTCTGTCGAACGCCTTCTCTGCGTCTGTGGACAGAAAGAAACCCTCCGAGCCCGATTTCTGGAGCCAGTGGCAAACATTAATCGCCTTAATTGTGTTATGCCTAGCCTCGCGACCAGGGATGAAGCCCACTTGGTCTTTGGTGATCAGCGCAGGGAGAAATGAAATCAATCTATTAGCCAGGATTTTTGCAAACAGTTTTATGTCTGTGTTGAGGAGTGATATGGGACGATAGTTGCTTGGTTGGGTGGTGTCCTTTCCAGGCTTGGGAATGACTGTTATATGGGCTTCCAATAAATCTCTAGGTGGGGTTTTTGTCTTGGCTAGGGAGTTGAATGCTTTGGTGAAGTGTGCCGCGAGCTGTGTGGAGAAGGTTTTGTAGTAGGCGTTCGATAGGCCGTCTGGGCCTGGGCTTTTACCTAGTTTCGTTGAGGATGCTGCTTGGAGGAATTCTTCACTCGTTAATGGGGAGTCTAGTATTCGGCTATCATCGGCTGTTAGTTTAGGTAGCTTAGATTTGGTGAGATAGTCCTGTATTACTTGCGTTCGTGTTGGTGTATGGGGGGTAGTTTTAGGTATGGGGTTTATATCGTAGAGTTTAGTGTAATAGTCTGCGAAGACTGCTGCAATTTCATCTGAATGCTGGACCTTGTGGCCATGTTGGTCTTGCATATGAGAGATGTTTGTTTGGGTTCTTTTCCCCTGAAGGAGTCTGGCAAGTAATATACCATTTTTATTGGCTTGCTCATAAAATAACTTGGAAGTTAGGAGAAATTTACGTTTGGTTTGCTTATTTAGTTCTTCTAGTAATTCTTTTCTGGTTAAGGTTAGAGTGTCTAAGGTGCTTTTCACTTGTGTTTGTTTGTGGGTAGCTTCTAGTCTGCGGATTTTGTCAGTGAGTTTAACAATCCGCTCTTGTTTTTGTTTTTTTATGGCGAGAAGAGAGGGCGATGCATGTCCCTTGAATATAGCATTTATGGGCTAGCCAAGTGCTCATCATTGAGGCATCTGCAGAATAATTGTGGTCGAAATATGTGTTTATGTCCGAAGCTATTTGAGAGCTTGAAATCGGATCTGTGAGTAGGGATAAATTGAGTCGCCAACTTTTTTCCCTGTGATCGGCAATTGGTAGCTGAAGGGTCATGGTGACTGGATGATGATCTGAGATGATCATAGGCTCGATGCTTGCTTTGTGTAAAAATGGTAGATCTTGCTGGGATAGAAAGATATAATCAAGCCTGGAGTATTTTTGGTGTGGGGGGGGGGAGTGTAATCTTTAGTGTCGGGGAACAGGGTTCTCCAGGAGTCGTGAAGGGCAAAGGGAATTGAGTTGGAGTTTTATTTGGTGAAGGGTCCGGTATGGGATGGAGGATCGTCCTGAAGAGTCCAGGTGGGGTTGGAGGGGGATATTCAAGTCACCACCAAAAATTATTAGGCCCTCTTGGAAGGGGATTCGTTTTCCGAATAGCTTCCTGATAAAAGATACCTGGTGGTTGTTGGGGGCGTATACATTAACCACGGTAATGGGTCTGTTATGGATTGATCCCTTGACAAACAAAAACCTCCCTTCGGGGTCGGCTACTTGTGCTTTAACGATAAAAGGTATCCTTCAGCTCTACTACCACGTCGGTGAGCGCGCCCTTGATGTCTAAGGCGATCTTTTGAAGGTCCGACATTTTAGGGACTTGTTGAATTAGGTCCATCAGGGTTTCCTGTGTCCCTGGCTCTAGTTGTGGCTTTGGCTTTGTTGATCCGCCTGGTTGTCCATATTGGACGGGGACTGTGAAGCTCTGGATGAGGAGGCCTCACTCGTCGGTCCTTGCTGGGATCTGAATAGTTTGGGCAGATTGCGTCCTGGTTGTGTATGCGGGCTGTTACCGAATGGTAGCTGCCTGCCAATCTTGCCCATAACTGTCGGTAAAACGCTGATTAACCGAGGCTTCTCCCCTGTGAGGCCGGAGCTCTCGTCTTAGGCAGCCATCTCGTCCGCGTGCCAGGCCACGCCCCCCGAAATGTATATTACTCTCTACTCACTTACAGTACCTTCCTTCTGATTGCCGATTGCACCAAAGATAAGCTTTACACTGTATACACTAGAGAGGACACTCTAAGTACAATGAAAGAATAAAAGAACCCTTTGGTCTCACTGCCTACTTCATGTGTCATAACAGAAGGACATTTTTTAATGATCAAGCAGCCAAAGGGAACTGAAAAATAGTGTTGTATATTTAGGCTGAAATGTCCCCCTAGGAGTTTTGGGCCCTGTTTAACTGCCAAAACAGTCCTAATGATGATCTGCCACTGCTAATGATAAGGCGCTTGCTCCCTCTTTTAGGAAGAGAATTAATAGACTAGTTTTGCTTTCATGCTCTATTTCACAATTTCGGTTTTGTTAAATTAACTTTCCTCCTTTTGGATGAGAGTTTTAACATAATACATTTTTCTATTATTTTAAGATTTTCTTTACTTATTACATAATTTATACTGCTAAGCACTTTTAATTGCCGCAGAGACACAGCAGGTGTAGTGATGCTGTACGTAAATGACATCTTCACTCTTTAGAAGAGAGAGTAATGCTTCTGTAGTGTGCAAAGAACATATGCTAATCAGCCACACTCTTCAGGCACAAATGAGATAATGTGCTTATTGTTTAGACACTGGAATTGTTCATTACAAAATGACACAGTGTTTGCCAATTTTGTCTTCATTATAAATGTAAATATTAACTGGCGATATGCAAAAGAATACAAAAAGTCAACAGCAATTAATTGGCTTCTGTAGTAATTAGCAACTGTAAGGCAAACACTTAGGAGCCGATATAATTGTCTGCATTAGGAATACACCTCCTGTACAGTTCTAATTAGCAATTTAAACAGTTCAGAAATTATATGCCTCTTGCCTATAGACTCCCTGAAGTACTGTTCATTATTAAAAAAAAAAATAGCTTGGAAATGTCATTTCTATTGTCTTCTGCAAAGTGCTCTGTACTGAACACTGTGTGTTACTAAACAGCACAAAGCTGCTGTGGAGAATAACAGGAAAAAAAAAATCATTTTTGCACGGTATACTTAAAAAGCATGTTCCAATAAAATACATGTAAAGCAGAACAGGATTACCCCTGGGACTTTAAAAGTAAAGGCACCCCAAAATAAAATAACGTAACAGGATGTAAAATGAGTCAATTTTTATTAATATTTAAAAACAAAATAAATGATAAAAGTAGAAAATGTAACGTTTGTACCATGTGTACACAACAATTTAGTAGAAGCAGAGCATGTCCCCTGAGGAAGGAATGAAAATTTTCAGAAACATGTCGGGACGTTATGGCAATATGGTTGCTAGCGTGACTATGCTCTGCTTCTACTAAATTGTTGTGTACACATGGTATACTGTATAAACATCACATTTTCTACTTTTATCATGTACTGTTTTTAAATATTATTAATAAAAATTTACTCATTTTAAATCCTGTTACTTTATTCTATTTTGGGGTACCTTTACCTTTAAAGTCCCAGGGGTAATCCTGTTCTGCTTTACAATTTGTTTAGGGATGTGGTAATAGGCTTTGTCTCCCCTTGCCCAATTTACCCCAATTGAGCTTCTGTCACATTCATAGTGGTTAATTTTCAAACAATAAAATACATGGGCTTTTCATGAATTGTTCATCCAAATATATTTTAAAGAGGATTTCTGCGTTCTCTTTAAACTTCTCCACTTCTTCTGACCTCTTTATCCCCATACTTATCTTCCTATCAGGGCTGGGCTCAGCTCTCCCTTCTCAGAGCAAGCTGCTCAGCTGAGGGTTAATTGCCAGTCTCAGCGTCCACTCTGTCTCACTTGATGTCCATATCCTGTTCATTAGCCAGCTCTCTTAGCTATATAAACTGCCTGGATCAGATCTCAGATGCCTTCGCCTGGTCAACATGTCTGGATAAATCTCTGCTGTGTTTTCCTGTGAATGACTTTTGCCTGTTTGACGTTCCCGTCTGGTTTCTGGATTAAAGACTGCTCAGCTGACTTCCCTTCTGGCTTCTGACCCCACATGCTGTTTGCTTGGCCTCTCTGCTCTCTGGATCCCTGTTTCTGGCTTGCTCCAACCATCCGCCCTGGCTACTGAACCTTGGCTATGTTTTGACTTTGTTTGCTCTGTTTGTTCTATTTTACCATTTTTATTAAATAGTGTGATTTTTACTGCACTTCTGTCTCAGTCCGATTTATGGTTCCTGACACTTCCTTTTCCAGTAGCTGGAATTTTTCTGTAATTTAGCTGCATTTGTACTCTGTTTTTTTTATGAGATTCCTGTGAGACATAATGGCACTCTATGAGCACTTTATGAGCCTGTGTAACAAAAGGGTTTGCACTTAGATGAAGTAATGATATAATTGTCACTCAACATCAACATTTAATGCTATTACAAATGATATGCCTGCTTCTGTACAATTACAAATATATTTATATTTATAAAACAGCTTGCCAATATAGCATTTATTTGAATCATTACCAAAGCTTAACCACTTAACAACCGCCCTATAGACAAATGACGTCTACAGAGCGGTTGCTTAATTCTGGGAGGACGTCTATTGACCCCTGGGGCGCGCACACGGGAACATCCGTGACCGTCGGGTCCGGGGGACCCGACTGATCACGGATCGTGGTGAATGGCCGCTGTGAGCGGCCTTTCACCACATGATCGCGCCATCAAATGACGGCGTGATCACATGTAAACAAGCCGGCGGAAGCGCCAGCTTTCCTCTCCACACCGATCGGTGCAGTGTGAGAGGAGAGAGGGGGGAGAGAGGATACGCTGCAGCGCTGTGGGCAATGTGTAATGCCCACAGCGCTGCTAGGTGACAAAATACACCCCCACCATCTATTTACCAGCCATCCACCACCCACCCAGCCATCATCAGCCACCCACCACC
>BLSH010488613.1:0-10249 GCA_018402905.1 Glandirana rugosa | reverse complement strand
AATAATCTGTCACTCACACCAGCAGCAGGAACCTCTCCCTACAGCACTATGAGATGATTTTAGAACAATTATCTGTCCCTCACAGCAGCAGCAGGAACCTCTCCCTATAGCTCTACGAGATAATTTTCAAACAATAATCTAGCCCTCGCAGGAGCAGCAGAAACCTTTCCCTATAGCACTATGAGATGATTTTAGAACAATAATCTGTCCCTCACAGGAGCAGCAGGAACCTCTCCCTATAGCACTATGAGATGATTTTAGAACAATAATCTGTCCCTCACACCAGCAGCAGGAACCTCTCACTATAGCAATATGATATGTTTTTAGAACAATAATCTGTCCCTCACACCAGCAGCAAGAACCTCTCACTATAGCAATATGATATGTTTTTAGAACAATAATCTGTCCCTCACCGGAGCAGCAGGAACCTCTCCCTATAGCAGTATGATTTGACTTTAGAACAATAGTCTGTCCCTCACATGAGCAGCAGGAACCTCTCCCTATAGCACTATGATATGATTTTAGAACCATCATCTGTCCCTTACACAAGCAGCAGAAACCTGTCCCTATAGCACTATGAGATGATTTTAGAACAATAATCTGTCCTTCAGAGCAGCAGCAGGAACCTCTCCCTATAGCACTATGAGATAATTTTAGAACAATAATCTGTCCCTCACACCAGCAGCAGGAACCTCTCCCTATAGCACTATGATATGATTTTAGAACAATAATCTGTCCCTCACACCAGCAACAGGAACCTCTCCCTATAGCACTATGAGATGATTTTAGAACAATAATCTGCCCCTCACACCAGCAGCAGGGACCTCTCCCTATAGCACTATGAGATGATTTTAGAACAATACTCTGTCCCCCACACCTGCAGCAGGAACCTCTCACTATAGCAATATTATATGTTTTTAGAACAATAATCTGTCCCTCACACCAGCAGCAGGAACCTCTCACTATAGCAATATGATATGTTTTTAGAACAATAATCTGTCCTGCACAGGAGCAGCAGGAACCTCTCCCTATAGCAGTATGATTTGATTTTAGAACAATAATCTGTTCCTCACACCAGCAGCAGGAACCTCTCCCTATAGCACTATGATATGATTTTAAAACAATAATCTGTCCCTCACACCAGCAGCAGGAACCTCTCTCTATAGTCATATGAGATGATTTTAGAACAATAATCTGCCCCTCACACCAGCAGCAGGGACCTCTCCCTATAGCACTATGAGATGAATTTAGAACAATAATCTGTCCCTCACAGGAGCAGCAGGAATCTCTGCTTGTAGCACTATGAGATGATTTTACAACAATAATCTGTCCCTCACTCCAGCAGCAAGAACCTCTCCCTATAACACTATGAGATGATTTTAGAACAATAATCTGTTCCTCACAGCAGCAGCAGGAACCTCTCCCTAAAGCACTGCGAGATGATTTTAGAACAATAATCTGTCCTTAACACCAGCATCTGGAACCTCTCCCTATAGCACTATGAGATGATTTTAGAACAATAATCTGTCCCTCACACCAGCAGCAGGAACCTCTCCCTATAGCACCATGAGATGATTTTAGAACAATAATCTGTCCCTCACAGGAGCAGCAGGAACCTCTCCCTATAGCACTATGAGATGATTTTAGAACAATAATCGTTCCCTCACAGCAGCAGCAGGAACCTCTCCCTATAGCAGTATGATATGATTTTAGAACAATAATCTGTCCCTCACACCAGCAGCAGGAACCTCTCCCTATAGCACTATGAGATGATATTAGAACAATAATCTGTCCCTCACATCAGCAGCAGGAACCTCTCCCTATAGCACTACCAGATGATTTTAGAACAATAATCTGCCCCTCACACCAGCAGCAGGAACCTCTCCCTATAGCACTATGAGATGATTTTAGAACAATAATCTGTCTCTCACACCAGCAGCAGGAAAGTCTCCCTATAGCACTATGAGATGATTTTAGAACAATAATCTGTCCCTCATTGCAGCAGCAGTAACCTCTCCCTATAGAACTATGAGATGATTTTAGAACAATAATCTGTCCCTCACAGGAGCAGCAGGGACCTCTCCCTATAGCAGTATGATATGATTTTAGCACAATAATCTGTCACTCACACCAGCAGCAGGAACCTCTCCCTACAGCACTATGAGATGATTTTAGAACAATTATCTGTCCCTCACAGCAGCAGCAGGAACCTCTCCCTATAGCACTACGAGATGATTTTAGAACAATAATCTGTCCCTCACACCAGCAGCAGGATCCTCTCCCTATAGCACTACGAGATGATTTTAGAACAATAATCTGTCCCTCGCAGGAGCAGCAGAAACCTTTCCCTATAGCACTATGAGATGATTTTAGAACAATAATCTGTCCCTCACACCAGCAGCAGGAACCTTTCCCTATAGCACTATGAGATGATTTTAGAACAATAATCTGTCCCTCACAGGAGCAGCAGGAACCTCTCCCTATAGCACTATGAGATGATTTTAGAACAATAATCTGTCCCTCACAGGAGCAGCAGGTACCTCGCCCTATAGCAGTATGAGATGATTTTAGAACAATAATCCGCCGCTCACAGCAGCAGCAGGAACCTCTCCCTATAGCACTATGAGATGATTTTAGAACAGTAATTTGTCCCTCACACCAGCAGCAGGAACCTCTCCCTATAGCACTATGAGATGATCTTAGAACAATAATCTTTCCCTCACAGGAGCAGCAGGAACCTCTCCCTATAGCAGTATGATATGATTTTAGAACAATATTCTGTCCCTCACAGCACCAGTAAACTCTAACTACTCCATTATCAGATGGTCTTAGAACGCTAAGCTTTCGCCTAACAGCACTGCCAGGAACCTTTCTGTATTGCAGGATGAAATAATATTAGATCGGTAATCTATCCCTCACTGCACTAGTAAACTGTACCTAATCCATTATCAGATGGTTTCTAGAACGCTAAGCTTTCCCCTCACAGCACCACCAGGAACCTGTCTGTAAATGCTGGATGAGATCATATTAGATTGGTAATCTATCCCTCACAGTGGCGGTAGCATGCTCTCCCTACACTAGCCTGAGACGATGTGACATGCGGCACTACGTGACTCCAGCTCATTTAGAGTAGAGTTGAGCGAACCCAAACTGTAAAGTTCGGGTCCGTACCAAACTTTTGGGTGTCTGGGACCCGGACCTGAACCCGGACTTTTCAAAAAAAGTCCGGTTCCGGGTTCGGGGTTCTGGTAATTTTACAAAAAGTTCTGAAAATTGCTGTAAAAAAGTCCTGGAAAGTCCTAGAGGTCTGCAAAAGGAAGGAAAATGGGGGTAATGGTCGGACAAGTGCCCTACAAAGAAATGGGGACATAACTTAAAAACATTTTTAAACAAAAATCACATAAAAATCAAAAATGGAGGTGGATGTGGACCATCTTCAAACTGTGTGTGAAAAGTATTAATTAGCGGGAGAAGCCATATCACCGTTCTAAAATCATCTTCAAACTGTGTGAAAAAAGTATAAATTAGCCGGGAGAACCCATATCACTGTTCTACAATCATCTGAAAACTGTGTGTTAAACTTAAACAATAGCCTGGAGAAGCCATATCCCTGTTCTAAAATCATCTGCAAACTGTGTGTGAAACTTAAACAATAGCCGGGAGAAGCCATATCCCTGTTCTAAAATCATCTGCAAACTGTGTGTGAAACTTAAACAATAGCCGAGAGAAGCCATCTCCCTGTTCTAAAATCATCAGCAAACTGTGTGTGAAACTTAAACAATAGCCGGTAGAAGCCATATCCCTGTTCTAAAATCATCAGCAAACTGTGTGTGAAACTTAAACAATAGCCGGGAGAAGCCATATCCCTGTTCTAAAATCATCAGCAAACTGTGTGTGAAACTTAAACAATAGCCAGGAGAAGCCATATCCCTGTTCTAAAATCATCAGAAACTGTGTGTGAAACTTAAACAATAGCCGGGAGAAGCCATATTCCTGTTCTAAAATCATCTGCAAACTATGTGTGAAACTTAAACAATAGCAGGTAGAAGCCATATCCCTGTTCTAAAATCAATCTGAAAACTGTGTGTGAAACTTAAACAATAGCAGGTAGAAGCCATATTCCTGTTCTAAAAACAGTGTGCCTGTCTTCAACTCCCCCCTCCCTCTTCCTCTCCTAGCTTCTCCTCTCTGCTCTCATATTTAGGTTCCATTTACACAGGACGCTGTTTCAACCTCCCCTGAATGTTTTATCTTGACAGCTAGAAACCGGTGTCTAAAACGTCTGTTTGCTGTGTTTTGCATGCCTCGTTTAGCCGCGTTCGCGTCTAGGAGCGTTTTTGAAAAAAACATTTTTTTTTTAAATGGAAATGCCTGTAAACGAAACAGATCCAGTGTTGTCCTGTTGACATGATTCTGTCAACAGACACCGATGGGTCCTGCACCACCATCTTACTTCAGATGTCATCAAGAGGCCCGTGGGCTCTTCTGGGTTCAGCCGGCAGGGCCCCGCGATGGCGCTCCACTGGGCCCACCCCGCTCCTATTTGCTGAATGAAAGACTAAAGGCCTCCTGGGATATGTGACATGCATATCCCAGATGGCCCAGCAAACACTATGCACATCATTCGCCTAGGCAAATGGCGTGCATGGAGGAACGGGCCGGCATGATTTGTTTTTAAAAAAAGGTCAACCCCCCCTGCCCTATTGTTAAAGAGGAGGAGTGGAGGGGTTGAGAGGAGGGAAGTTAACACAGAGGGTAAAGATCTACTTTAACCACCTCCCTCCCAGCCACTGTACATATACGGCTGGGTGGGAGCTTCCCCGTTCTGACAGGACGTGTATTTACGTCCTGCAGAACGGGAGCTCGCAGCTGGCCACGCGCCGCTCTGCTGCTGGATCCTGTGATCATTATGATCACAGGATCCAGCTGAGCAGAGATCGGGATACGGGCGCAGTGACTGGCCCTCCCGATCATGTGACAGCTCTGTCCAATCACAGCCGTCACATTGTAAACAGAGACGAACGTCTCTGTGACAGTTCTCCCCCACCGAGCTCAGTGAGAGCTCAGTGCGGGGGGGAGGGGGGGAGCTGCAGCTCTGTGACAGCTTTCTGCATGATGAGGATTTCATGCAGAAAGCTGTCACAGATCGCCCCCCACACAGTGCACCAAGCACACTGATACCCCTGTCCCTGTACACATAAGTGTCCCCATAAAAGAGCCCCCAAAACATCTGTATGTCCCCCATCACATCTGTCACCATACACAACATCTGTCACAGTCCCCAAAACATCTGTATGTCCCCAAAACATCTGTCACAGTCCCCAAACATCTGTCTGTCCCCGTCACATCTGTCACCATACACAAAACATCTGTATGTCCCCGTCACATCTGTCACAGTCCCCAAAACATCTGTCTGTCCCCCATCACATCTGTCACCATATACAAAACATCTGTCTGTCCCCATCACATCTGTCACCATACACAAAACATCTGTCTGCCCCGTCACATCTGTCACAGTCCCCGTCACATCTGTCTGTCCACCAACACCAAATAAACTCCAATTTGGGTTATTTTTACCAAAGAAATGTAGCAGTATCATTTTTGGTCAAAATTTATGAAGAGAAATTACTTATTTGCAACATTTTATAACAGAAACGCAGAAAAATGCATTGTTTTTGAAAATTTTTAGTCTTTTTTTAATTTATAGCGCAAAAAATAAAAAACCCAGGGGTGATTAAATACCACCAAAAGAAAGCTCTATTTGTGTGAAAAAAATTATAAAAATTTCATATGAGTACAACGTCGCAACGACCGTGCAATTGTCATTCAAATTGCAACAGCGCTGAAAGCTGAAAATTGGTCCGGGAAGGAAGGGGGTTTAAGTGCCCAGTATTGAAGTGGTTAACAAAGCACATTAGACCCTCTGTAATTTCATTCTGTTAAATAATTTGTAGGTTTTTAGATTGTTAAACCATCACATAAAGAAATATAGATGTATTAAGATATTTGGCATTAAGAGTGTGTCTGTTGAGCATAATAAAATCCTCTTCAGCACACCTCCACCACACCCCCCCCCAACCATTTGATTGCATAGCATTAGTTCTTTTGTAGGCAGGTACAGATTAATATTGTCACAGTTTGGAAGGTAGAGGTTAATTGTGTTTCCAGTTATTTTGTTAGCGGGATTTCCTGCGTTCAATCCACTGATTCTGTGCATTATTAAAGGGATAGTGGTCCTTAACCGAGAGGCCAAAGGGACTCGGAGCTCAAGTTGTAGTTTATGTTGGACTGTTATCTGTGTACACTTGTATACCTGTTCAATTGTTTGGTAACACAAATTGCTAATCAGCCAATCACATGGCAGCAACTCAATGCATTTAGACATGGTGAAGATGAATTGTTGAAGTTCAAACCGAGCATTAGAATGGGGAAGAAAGTGGATTTAAGTGGCTATGAACGTGGCATGGTTGTTGGTGCCAGACGGGCTGGTCTGAGTATTTCAAAAAATGCTGATCCACTGGGATTTTCACACACAACCATCTCTAGGGTTTATAGAGAGTGGTCCAAAAAAGAGAAAATATCCAGTGAGCGGCAATTGTGTGGACGAAAATGCCTTGTTGATGTCAGAGGTCAGAGGAGAATGGGCAGACTGGTTCGAGATGATAGAAAGGCAACAGTAACTCAAATAATCAAGGTATGCAGAATACCATCTCTGAACACACAACACATCAAACCTTAAAGCTGACTGCTGTCAGCTAAGAACAGGAAACTGAGGCTACGATTCACACAGGCTCACCAAAGTTGGACAATAGAAGAATGAAAAATGTTGCCTGGTCCGATGAGTCTCAATTTCAGTTGAAACATTCAGATGGTAGGGTCAGAATTTGGTGTAAACAACATGAAAGCATGGATCCATCCTGCATTGTATCAACGGTTCAGGCTGGTGATGGTGTAATGATGTGGGGGATATTTTCTTGCCACACTTTGGCCCCCTGTACCAATTGACCATCGTTTAAATGCCATGGCCTACCTGAGTATTGTTGCTGACCATGTCTACAGTGTACCTATCTTCTGATGGCACTTCCAGCACGATAATGCACCATGTCACAAAGCTCACATTTCGGATGTGGTGGAATGGGAGATTTGCATCATGGATGTGCAGCCAACAAATCTACAGCAACTGCGTGATGCTATCATGTCAATATGGACCAAAATCTCTGAGGAATGCAAGTAACCGGCACACTTACTCTACAGTTCTGGTCAGATAAAGCACATTGGGGTATGAAGATAATGGTACAAGAGTTAATACAGTGTGGTGATGATACAGTGGTTACCTAAGGTAGCGCAGGTCTCCCAAGCAGCCTATCGTGAAGCCCGTACATGTGGCAGGTAGGATAGCCTTTTGCAGGAGGTGTTGTTTTCTGCACTTTCTCCATGAGCGGTCCATCTCCCATAGCAATGGGAGCAGATTCACACCGCAGAGGTCCCCAGCCTGTACAAAGGTACGGAAGAGGAAGAGTTCAGTGACGTGCACACAAAGGACTCTATACCGTTACTGGCAATAAGGTAGCAGTGATACGCAGGACAGGTGGGAGAGCATTGGCTCTGCATGTCCCTCCTAAATGCATCTGAGACTGTGGTGGTGTATAATACATTGAGAGAGTTAACTAAAGTTCAGTCATCTGTTCAAGCAAAGGTATCCCATGTATAAGGAAGAGACCCTATCCAAAGTGCCTAGCATAGCCCAGAAGAACCCACCCCGGGGTAGGCCTCACATGTGACCCTTGCATGGCACCCAACAAGTAGGGGAACATGGAGAAGGTAACACCTTAACTACTACCCCTGGCCACCTACACTGTGACACTCTCTAAAGGGACAAGAAAAACAGTTGCACTTGGCAGCTTTTGCTTTACTATTACAATGAGGGCCAGTGTCTCTGCTATTCCAGATTGGACTCACTCAATGAGTGAACTAGATTATGTGCTTAACCAAAGACCAGGTAGACATTGCTTACAATATTTGTAACCCTAAAAAAAAAATGGATCCTGTTCCTTTAAAGCAGTGGTTCTCAACTCCTGTCCTCAGGACCCCTTAACAGGCCAGGGTTACAAGATAACTGAAATACATCACAGGTGATATCATTTGCTGCTCAGGGATTGCAGTATTCTAGTCTGCATCTCCCCAAGGTAATATGTAAAATATGGCCTGTTAGTGGGTCCTGAGGACAGGAGTTGAGAACCACTGCTTTAAAGCATGTTATACAGCATTGGTTCTCAACTTCAGTCCTCAAGTACCCCCAACAGGCCATGTCTGTAGGTTTTCCTTTAGCTTGCACAGGTGCTTTAAATCAGAGTCAATGGCTTGGTATTTTGGACAGCTATTTTATCTAAGAGAAATTCCCAAAACATGGCCTATGGGATACTTGAGGACTGAGGTTGAGAACCACTGTTATACAGCACAGTGCTTCTGCTGTGTAATTTGGCCCTTTCTATCACCCAAAATACCTGGCTGATCCTGCCTGGTTCTGCCCTCCCCTCTGTAAACTGACCACGGTTTATCATGGCTGCTGAGCCCTGACACCGTGGTCAGTTAACATGCCTGCATCATCCGCAGCTCTCCTCTGTCCTTCTCCCCCTCCCTACCTGCCTGCCTGTCAGCTCCTGTGTCTGTGAGCTGTCTCCGCTCCCCCCCCATCCTGCCGCTATAAGTAATAAAGTAAAACATAAAAACTGTCACTGCCAGCCCCCTCTTTTATGCAGCCATAACATACAATGTACATATTTGTGGAAAACTAAGCCTCTAAATACCGCTTTTGTGAGATCTTCAGGCCGGTCACGTGACTCCTGGTGCTCTCCTCCCCATCTAAAGGCTACAGTGGGAGGGGCTGAGTAGCCGGCTCAGCGGTCACGTGACATCCCCGGCTGACTTCGGCCCCTCCTGCTGTTGCCGTACATCGGAGTAGGAGAACGGCCAAGAGTCATGTGACTGGCCTTAAGATCTCTGAAAAATGGTATTTAGAGGTTAAATTTTCCACAAATATGTACACTGTGTGGTATGGCTACATAAAAGAGGAGCTGACAGTGACAAAAAATGCTATAAATCAAGAATGCTTTCAGAAATAGAAGTGTTAATAGTTTGTTTTTATCAATTAACAAAATGGAATATAATCGATGAGAAGAAAAACACAAATCAAATCAATATTTGGTGTGACCACCCTTTGCCTTCAAAACAGCATAAATTTTTCAGTTCTTCTAGTTATACTTGCACACAGTTTTTGAAGGAGCTTGGTGGGTAGATTGTTCCAAACATCTTGAAAAACTAATCACAGATCTTTTGTGGATCTAGGCTTCCTCAAATCCTTCTGTCTTTTCATGTAATCCCATACAGCCTTGATGATGTTAAGATGCTCTGTAGGCACCAAACCATTCCTTGTTCTACTTTACACTAAAGATAGTTCTTAATTACATTGGCTTCATGTATGGAGTCCTGCTGCAGAATATAATTTGGGCCAATCACACGCCTCCTTGATGGTTTGGCATGATGGATAAGTATCTGCCTCTATTTTCAGCATTGAGGACACCATTGATTCTGACTAGTGTTGAGCGAACCCGGACTGTAACGTTCGGGTACGTACCGAACTTTCGGGTGTCCGGGGCATGGACCCGGACATTTCAAAAATCGTTCGGGTTCGGTCCGGGGTTCTGCTATTTTACTCCACGTGTTGAGAAGCTGCAGGGCAGCCAATCAACAAGCATTTCACTGGTTTGCCCTTAGAAGACATCACAGCCATGCCTACTAATGGCATGGCTGTGATTGGCCAGTGCATCATGTGACCCAGCCTCTTTATAAGCTGGAGTCACGTAGTGCTGCAGTCACATGCTCCTTGGGTTAGTGTAGGGAAAGGAAGCTGACAGCGTGAGGGAGCGAATAGAGACATTTTGAGACATTTTAAGATCTGATCCTGCATCCTGAGATAGATTACTTTACTACTGCTGTCTGTGCTGTTGCTCTGAGGACAGATAGCAGAAATTAGAGAATTTACATGCCGCTGCTTTGAGTTGCAGATCAAACTCTGCATAAAACAACGATCGCTACGATCTTGCTCAGCGATCAGATTGTTGGACTAATTTGAGATTTCAAATACCGCTGCTTTGAGTTGCAGATCAAACTCTGCATAAAACAACGATCGCCCCGATCGTGCTCAACGATCAGATTGTTGGGGGAATTTGAGATTTCAAATACTGCTGCT
>BLSH010488601.1:1440894-1451471 GCA_018402905.1 Glandirana rugosa | reverse complement strand
GTTTTATGGGGGTAATAGCTCCATTTTAACCAGTCTACACTACCGGGTTGTTCCACTGGGGGTGTCAGTCCGAGCCCAGTAGAGGGCTTCTCTTAAGCCACCTTGGAGAGTGAGCCCTGAGTCAAACCCATATTAATATCCTTAAGGAATGCCACGTAACAGCAGGTGCCAATACCTATGTAAAAAAACACTCCTATATTGCAACTTACACCCATATTTTAATTCCATACATTTATTACTCACTAAAAACTTCCCAGGTGCTACGTAATATGTACCTCTGATGGTAATTTGAACATACAACCATACGAACCCCCACTCAGAACGTATACTAAACAATTATAGTTTTACAGGGCTGTTCAAACTGGTCCACAATACCAATGCTCTCCACCTGGGGGGGGATTGAAGAGTGATAAATCCTGATGATATTCCTCAAACCACCACCGGGGACAGAACAGCGGATGGGTCCTGTTTAATATAGGTTTAGCAACATGTAAAATCTAAAATACAAAATACCTAGGGACCACCATGTAGAAATACGTAATACAACACAAGTGCATTGCAGGTTCCTAATTGTCTATAACAAATGAACTGTAGGTAAACACCAGGCCAAGCGAGTATATTAAGCGTGAGGTTAGGGAGAATGGCACCGCTTCCGAAGACGTCTATGATTAAACACGTAAGGCGGAGCCATACTCACGTCACAACATCACTTCTGGTTAGACAAACCCAGCAGGTGGAATGCACGCCGGTTACTCCAGCGTGCAGTAGCTTTGCAGCCAACCAATGGCTCTCTACACCAGGGACTGACGTGATAGATGTCTTTTCTGTATTGTCCTTTTTTATGAAGAGCTTTTATGGAGACTTTTATGAATCTATGGAACAAATTTTTAATGGCGAATAAATGAATATCTGTTTTTATGGAATTACACTATTGTATCCTTTTTTACCTTATCCTTGGGGATGGAGGATCATTAAGGAACACACCATCCAATGAAGGAAAGGCCAACCAGCAACCCATTCGGCACACAGGTTGGTGCCTAGGCGTTTTACCCCTGCAGGGGTGATGCCATCTGGTAAGAGGTGTATTCATAGGGGAGAACAAGTGTTTCACAATTTTAAGTCACGGATCATCATCCACAGAGAAGAAATCACTGTTTTGCACAAGAGCACTTTATAGGTACTTTGCATGAATTTGATGAGGATTTTTTTTTATTATTTTTATTATTAATACTTATGAATTTGATGTGGATTTATTATTTATGATTCTCAAAGCACTTTTTACACACAAGTTTATGGATTTATATTTAAATCAAATATTCAGTTACCTATTGGAGCACATGAATTTAAGATTATTAAGCTATTTTGATTTATGTCACATTACCATTACAAGGTCTGGGGCCACACTGTATAACACCATACCAAATGCTGCACCACTACAATAATAGCTTTATTTAGGACGTGTAAGGTTAGGCAGCGCCATTCCCCTCCACTTTAACCCTTTATCTTACTCCACTTAGTGGAGTTTCTCTGGGGACGCAGCAGCCTTAAATATATCACATTTGTCCTAAGCGCAGGATCCCTACCCATAATTAAATTATAGGTATTGGAATTTCCTTTCAAATTTGGCTGTTAGTGAACGTGATGAATGTAAATTTATCCAAAGTTACGAATTATCCGAAGTAACAATGCCACATCTAAACAAATGGAACCTAACGAATTAATAATAATAAATAATAATAATAAACATTTTGTATTATTATTATTTATTATTATTAATTTGTTACGTTCCATTTGTTTAGATGCGGAATTCGTTATTTCGGATAATTCGTAACTTCGGATAAATTAGTATTGGTCAGCCAAATTTGAACAGAAATTCCAATACCTATAATTTTATAATTAGTTATTATTAGTTAGTTATTATTTTGGATTTTTGAATTTTCGGATTTTCACATTTTTAAATTTCCAAATTTTGGAGTTTTCAGATTTTTTTTCGTTGAAAAAGGAATTCTGAGCGAAACGAATTGCACGTCTAGTGCAAGGTTTCTCCCCAACTGAGAAGGATAGAGCTTGCACAACCATATGTGCAGTGGTTAGGCTTGTGCAGAGTACAGAAATGATAGCTGCTGTACACTGGCCGAAGGGTTACCACATTTTGGTCCAAGGACAACCAAAGGGGCTGGGGGAATATGTTGGAGCATGGTTAAATCATTGTGAAATAGTCATAATCAGCATGTTTAAAGCCCAACTCTGGGTAACTAAAAAGTTATCCCTTCCAGCGGGGCTGTGCCTGCACTGCAAGGGTTAATTGCTTGTTTAGGTCTAGGGGAACAATAAAGGGAGATTTACATACTCAATCCTCCTCTTTTCCCCACAGCTGGACTGGTCCCTGCAGTGTTTGAATCCCCACGCTCCACTGGTCTTGGGTCCTGATGTCATCAAGACTAGTGCAGGATCTGTGGCTCTGCACTGGATGTGAGGATGTTGAGGGACAGTCCACTGCCTGATTGTGGGGGAGTATCAACTATCGGGGGAGAGGAGGATCAGGTAAGTAAAGCTGTTTCTTCTCTTACCTAGACAGAACGCGCAAAAGAGTTTTCTGTTACCAGTATTACAAACCAAAATTTGTTCTGGCACCTGGAACTAAGTCGATTTATAAAAGTTTTTGTGCAAGAATTTTAAAAAACAGTGGTCTGTCTGTGTGTTTGTGAAACGCCACATCCTTGCCTCCCCCCAGCTGCTGCACCAGGTATTCAATACTTCTGGGTGACATCAATACAGGACATACAAATTGGCAGGTTGAATTGCAATGCATGGATGGGTTACCAGGTATTCAGCACGTTTGAAGTGTTGAATCCCTGCATAGGCACAAAATAAGCACCTGAGAAAGTCATGTGATTGGTGATGCATTGCGTCAGGGAGGAGCCAGGTGATGTCACTTCTGATCGCGACCAAGATCGGAAGTTGGGCTAACAGTGATCCTTTGGAGATATTCAATGCTCTGTAACACTCGTTCATGATTGTTTTTTAAATGTGAGTGTTCTATTTTTTTTTATAATAAATGGTTTTTAGAAGTACTACACTATGGTGATTTTTATTGTTGCATATTGTGGCAGACTGAGGAGAGGAGAGTGCAAAATACTGACACCTTGTGAAGGAAGACTGAATGCTGAATATATAAAGCGCAATGTGACCTATTTGAAATGGGTCTACTTTTCAAGTTTACTGCACTTATATAGACATTGTACTTTTGATTTTTATGCTTTATTCATTTTTTTGGACTATATCATTTTTCTGATACATCTTGCAGCACTGGAGTTTGAGATCTTTACCTAGTAGGGTATTACACTATGTTGTTTTAATTATAATTTAACACCATTTGCAGCACTTGAATCTGGGATCATTACCCAGTTGGATACCACATTGCTATGTTATTTTTATTTAACATTTAGACCAGTGTTTCTCAACCTTTTTACCTTTGAGGAACCCTGGGCAAAAGTCTAAGATCTCAGGGAACCCCTGAAATATTTTTCTGGTTCAAAGGTTTTTATTTTTCATGTTCACAACTTACAATACATGACAATGATTGAAGAGTATAACCTGAGAAGTAAAGTGTACATACAATTGGTTTGTTAAGGAACATAGTTGTTGCTTACAGTCGGCTCATGTTCTGGTTATAGCATTCCAATAGTGCTGTGCACGTAAGGCACCCCAATGGGGACAAATCTGTGCCCAACGTGGCAACCATCTATTGGAAGAGTACATAGAGGAGTGAAACATTACGCTAGTCATAACTCACTTTAGAAAATGTACTATGCATTCTGACTTATCGTTAAGTAAGTATATTTTATCACACAGTGTACACTTTACGATTCTCGTGCGAATCAGGTCTATTATTAGTCAAATGCAGAGGGGTATAACCCAGTGAGAGAGAGAATAAGGAGAAGAAAAAAGAGAGGGGAGGAGAGAGAAGAATTTGATAGAATCCGCGTGTCCACGTCCGCCCGCCAGCCAGCCGCTCCAGCTATGTTTCACAAATGTTTACCATGGCAATAAAACAGAATGGTCAAACGTGCAGGGTAAGCAATGCGTGATCCAGGGCTCCCATATCTGCGTAAATTTGGTGTCACGATCCTTATCTAACGCTTCGTATTTGGCATGGATCATAAAATTAGTGGTCCTATGCTTGACTTCGGCGAATACTAATGTGGGGGATTTCCAAGCTTTGGCTATGACTTGCTTGGTAGCCGTGAGTAGATGCACAAAAAGTTTAAATTGTGTGCGCGACAGTTCCTCTGGTTTCAAATTTAGTAGTGCCACTGATGGGTCGAGAGGAAGTGAGATGCCCAACATGGTGGAGGCCAACTGGAATACTTTGTCCCACAGAGCAGTTACAACCGGACATGTCCACCAGATATGGAAATATGTTCCTGGCTCCGGGCATCCCCTAAAGCAATTTTGTTGGTAACCCGGGACAAATTTAGCTATTCTAGCTGGAACTAGGTACCATCTAGACAAGACTTTATAGTTGGTTTCAAAGGCCAGGATACTGGGGGAGGATGATTTAGTGGCGGCCCATATACCGTTCCAATCGGACTGCTCTAGTTCCCGTCCCAAATCTTCCTCCCATTTTTTAGTGTATGAAGGCCTAGTTTGGCTAGAGATTGTGATCATATGTGTGTATAAAGAGGAAATAATTCCTCTGGCGTGTGGGTCTTTTTTACAAAATGTTTCGAAGGGAGAGAGATAAGATATCTGGGTCTCATTTTGAAGTGAGTGTGTAAAGAAGTGCTTGATTTGGAGGTATCTAAATCATTCCGTCGAAGGGAGGTGGAAGGATGCTGAGAGGTCAGAAAAAGAACGAAAAGATCTATGGTCAACTAGATGATGTAGCCTGATTAGTCCAGCTGTAGTCCAAGTCCTAAAGCTATTAGGCGACTCCCATGCCGGCTTGAAACTTGGGTTTTTTATATAAGAGAGGAGGGGATTGTGGGAAGACTGTAAGTTATATCGGGTTTTAATTTTGTCCCAAAGGGATAAGGTGTGCTTGAGTATAGGGTGACTTATATTGCTACGATCTGATGGGTGTAGCCAAAGCAGATTTGCCACTGACAGTGGATCGCATTCCATAGCTTCGATATGCACCCATAGAGGTGTTTCGTGTGTGGTGTGATATTTAGTCAATGTTGCTAGTTGCCCTGCCCTATAATAGGCCGTAAAATTAGGTACACCTAGACCACCATTTATTTTGGGGAGATATAATGTTTTCCTCGCTACTCTAGGTTTTATTTTACCCCAGATGAAACTCTCTGCTCTCTTTTGTATAAGTCGTAGGATGTGTGAGGGGATCAAAACTGGTAGGACCCTAAAGAGATATAGCATCTTTGGTAGGATAACCATTTTGACCACGTTGATTCTCCCCACCCATGAGATAGGTAGAGAGGACCAAGACTGCATTAAATTTGTGATCCCTTTTAGTGCTCCCGGGAAGTTGGCGGCATACAATTTATGATAATCTGCAGTTATATGAACTCCCAAGTATGGGATGGAGGAGGAAGCCCACGGGAATGGAAACGCCCCCCTGGCCATCTCCATCTCCGTTGGGGAAAGTGAGATGTTCAGAGCCTGCGACTTCCCAGGATTCACTTTCAGGCCTGAAATGTGTGCGAATTTATTTAAGATGGGCAGTAAGTTTGGACCAGAAATTTGTGGTGATGTTAAAAACAACAAAATATCGTCTGCAAAAAGACATATTTTGTGTTGTTGACCTCCTATTTCAATCCCGGTTACTTCCTTGGATTCTCTTATTAGGCAGGCTAACGGTTCTATTAATAGGGCAAACAAGAGCGGTGACAACGGGCAACCTTGACGTGTGCCTCTTTCTATAGGGAAGGGTTCTGAACTGTAGCCCGCGTATTTGATCTTGGCAATTGGGTTACTGTATAATGCGGATATCCATTTCATGAAATGGGGACCAAATCCCCATGCTGATAGTGTGTAGTGCATGTATGCCCATGAGACAGAGTCGAACGCCTTCCTGATGTCCAACGAAAGGAAGCACGCAGGAATCTTTCTTGTTCTAGCGATATAGGCCAGTGAGACTGCTCTTCGTATATTATCGTTAGTCTGTCTTACCGGTATAAATCCTGTTTGATCTCTATGAATCAAACGACCAATTATATTCTTGAGTCTAGTGGCCAGGATCTTCGAAAGTAATTTAATGTCCAAGTTTAATAGAGATATAGGTCTATAGTTAGAACAAGATGATTCATCGGTATGCGGCTTAGGCAACATGCATATTGTCGCTGTTAAAGTTTCTTGTCTAAATGAATGGCCTTTAAGTATACTATTAAACGCTTTGGTGAGGATTGGGGAGAGGATCTCTGAGAAAGTGCGGTAGTAGAGGGCTGTGAAGCCATCTGGGCCAGGTCTCTTGTTAAGTTTGAGCTCCTTTATGGCTTGTGTAACTTCTTCTACCGAGATTGCCTTATCAATTTGTTCAACTTTGGAGCTGTTGATTCTTGGAAGGTTAATTTGAGAAAATAGGGTATTTGCAGGATTTTGATCAAAGGATTGGTTATCTGTATAAAGTTTAGTTAGATGGGACCTAAATTTCCGTACTATTTTCATGGGGTTGCTAGATAGAGTGTTCCAAGCTATGTTTAGGCGGATCGGTTTATGAGTAGTATTAGCGTTGCGGAGAAGACGCGCTAGGATGGTGTCTGGTTTGTTGGCCTGCATAAAGTATTTATGTCTAGTTCTACGTAAACTTCTGTCTGCCACCTCGGTAAGAAAGAGGTCATATTCCAGTCTAGCCTTTTCAAGATTTGCATTAGTTGTGGGGTTAGGATTTTGGCTAAATTCAAGAGAACAATTATGATATTCAGTTTCGAGTTTGCGTTCTAAGAGTTTACGTTCTTTATTAAACCTGGTGATTTGTCTTTGAAGTACCCCCCTTAGAACGGGTTTGTGTGCTTCCCACAATGTTAATGGGGTGATATCCGTTGTGTCATTTATGTTCAGGTATTCAAGAAGGGCTTGCTTGACATCAAAGCAGTGGGAGGGCTGTTTCAAGATATGGTCAGGTAGGTGCCAGGAGGTGTCTTGTGATTTTGGTATGGGGGAAGCTAGCGAGGTCATGACCGCACAGTGGTCCGACCACGGGATTGGAAGGATGTTCGAGGAGAGTATTTCTGGGGATAAGCCAGTTGTTACAAATATATGATCGATGCGTGAAAAAGTCTTGTGTGGGTGTGAATAAAAGGTATAACGCTTCTTGGCTGGGTTCATTTCGCGCCATGTATCCACTAGATTGTGTGTGTTTAAGAGACGGGCGAAAGCTTGTTTGTTGGTTTTATCTGCGGAGACATATGGTGATTTGTCAAGGTATGGGTGTAAGCATTGATTCGAGTCCCCACATATTATCAGGGATCCCTTTTTGTGGGCTGTTACTATTTGCAGGAGGTTAGAGAGGAAGGGATTTGGGTTTCTGTTCGGTGCATAATAGGAGACTATTGTCACATCCACGTCTAGGATGTGGCCTGATAATATTAGATATCTACCCTCCGGGTCTGCTAATTGAAAAGAGGCCGTGAAGGGAGTGCTTTTATGAAATGCTATTAAGGTGCCCCTTTTTTTGGAGTGGGCCGAGGCTGTGTATACTTGTGGGTAGTTTGCTCCGAAGGATTTAGGAACATGTTGGGCTGCAAAGTGGGTTTCTTGAAGGCACACTACCTGTGCTTTTTGTGAATTGAAATATCTGAATGCCTTGGTGCGTTTTTGGGGTATGTTGAGACCCTGCACGTTTAGTGACAGAATGTTTAGTGGTGCCATGGTACGTGTTGTGTAAATAGGTTCTTACCGGACTGGAGCCTCCAGATGGCGGGACGGGCAGGCCACGCGAATTCTTGAAGTGGAGATGAACAGAAAAGTGAGACTAGAGAGAGAAGAAAGAAGAGGTTTAGCATATCACAGTATAAAAGAAACATTATACCGTTAAAAATTTTTTCAACTGGTAACAGGTCCTGCAATGGGGGGAATTCCCCAACCGCAGTAGGATAGCAGCTATGCGTGTGAGCCCTTATAATATATGGGGGCTGACGCAGATAGCCTGGTGGGCGCATGGAACAGCTGCACCGGAGCCTGGACCTGGATATTAGCAAATAAAAATTAAAAACTTATGAAACTGCAGCATTAACTTTGCAACAAAACCAGGGAGTAAGAGGTGCTAACTAATAGGGATATGGAGTATGCACTTGAAAGAGAACTTGACCTCTGTTAACTAGGTCTATCAACTCCTGGGATCACGAGGGGTCTACTTGGGTGAACCTAGTGATGCTGCCTTGATAGCAGCCAAGGGAGATTGATAAAGTTTGCAAAGGGATAATGCAATGAGGGAAGAGCGTTCATGTCCTCGAATTAGTCCCGTATGATGATCTATAACAGTTGTGTTGTGCATGGTATCCGAATGATTAGGATGGATCCACTAGGGTAAGCTACACAGGCACTCTAACTGTGGCGATGTGAGATTCAGGATACATGCACCTTGAACAGTTATCGAGTCCATTATAGGTTTCTGTTTTCCAGGTTGTGGGTTAACTTTGGCAAAAGTTATTTGTAGGGTGAGGGAATAAGAAGGTGCACTGTTCTTGATGAAACAGGAAAGTCTGTCAGCTACTAATTAGAGGAGGATCCACAGTAAGATGTAAAACCTGATCTGGACAGGTATAGCTTAACTAGATGCTCCATAAGCCTCTTTGTTTGGGGGGTAATGGAGGTACACAGGGGTACCTATCACGGGTTTTGTGGGTGTTAGTTCAAAAGGTTAAAGCCCTTATGGCTTAAGTGGGAGTGTTCAAGAGGAGATTGGGCAGCTATTTCAGTCCATGGTATCCTCTTGGTCCTGGAATTGCGGTCCTAGGCGACTACGTTTGTGAGCGTGTGAATCCCTTTGTTTTCCCGGGGAAGAGAAGGCTTTGGTGGGGGAGGTGCCCGCTGATCTGCGGCGAGATGCTCCTGATTGTTGGTTCTGATCTTCTGTAAGGTGTAGTTCTTGCATGGAATGTTGTAGTTCTTCCAGGGAATTGCATCTATATTTTAATCCATTGTACGTGAATCTTATAGAGAAAGGGAATCCCCAGTAGTAAATAATTTGCTTTTGTTGCAATATGTTCAGGAGGGGCTTCATAGCTTTGCGTTTTGAGATGGTTATTTGCGATATATCAGGAAAGATTTGGTACTGGTGTCCCTGGAAGGATAGATCACCTTTATCGCGTGCCGCTGTCAGTAATTGTTCCTTTGTACGATAAAAATGCAGTTTTGCGATAATATCTCGCGGGGGTCCATCTTGCTTTTTTGGTGCAAGTGCTCTGTGCACCCTGTCCATCTCTAAGCGCTCTATGGGTATTGCTGGTTGCAACTCCTGAAACAGGGCCGTTATTGCTGATTGTACATCTAGCACTGTTTCTGGTATTCCTCTTATGCGCAGATTAGACCTTCTCTCCCTGTTCTCTATATCTTCCAGCTTGTTTTGTAATGACATGTTTTCTTCCTTCAGGTTCTCCACCTCAGCCATATAACTCTGGGTAATATTCTCCAGCTCCTCAGCTTTCTCCTCTAGTGCAGCGGTGCGGGCTCCCAGCTCCCTAATCTCCCTGGTGAGACTGCTAGTAATATGCTCCGAGGTCTGGCGCAGGGCCTTGTGTAACATGCGTTCTATCTGCTTCAGAAGAACGGGGGAGGCCTCCGAATCCGGGTCCAGACTAGGGGAGAATGAGAGATCAGTGTCCGAATCATCTGGGAGGGAGAGGGTCTCCGAGATTTGTTTGTTTGGCTTCGGCCCGCTGCTGCCGCTGGCTTGGTGTGTCGCCGCCATTTTAAGTGAGCCGCGAGTCAGGGCCTCTTTAATGGTGGAGGCTTTGTATTTAGCCTTCGATCCCCCGTGGACCATTTGTACCTTATCAGGTGCCGAGATGCAGTCCTGGCAGTCTGGTGGTGTCTTGACAGGGTTTTCTGCGCTGCAGCTCTGTTGAAAACGGGTCCTTTATGGCTCCGTGAAGCGGAGAGCTAGGCGTGCATGTCCGCTCGGTCCGGCTCCGCGCATGCGCCCCCCCCCCCTGAAATATTTTTCATAGCTGCAGCTTACGAAACATTGATGTGATCAGTGAGCTGTAGAAATAACAATTATTCTTATAAATAGCATTAAATAATATAATAAATATTAAAACTTACCTCTTTAATGTGAAACTGGTGCTTGCTCTTTTGCACAGATGCTCAATTCTGCGTCAAACTTGAGATAAGCTGTGTACATGGGGTCAGCAGGGCAGAGCACAGGGGATCTAGGAGGGAACAGTATAGCGGAGCCAGGAGGGAACAGCACAGTGTGGGGGGGGGGGGGCAGAGAGCACATCACAGTATAGGGGGGCCAGGAGAGCACTGTGTAGGAGGGCCAGAAGAGAACAGCACAGTATAAGGGGGCCAGGAGAGAACAGAATAGGGGGCCAGGAGAGAACTACTTTTTATAAAGTCCCCCCCCCCCGCGTACGCGCCTCGGCCTGGCTCGCCTGTACGTGCGGATCGAG
>BLSH010488601.1:1424223-1439774 GCA_018402905.1 Glandirana rugosa | reverse complement strand
GGGTCCAGGAGGAGAACAGCACAGAACAGGGGGCCAGGAGGAGCACAGTACAGGGGGCATGAGGATAACAGCACACTACAGGGGGCAGGCGGAGAACAGCTCAGTATAGGGGGTAGGAGGAGAACAACACAGTACAGGGGGGCAGGAGGAGAACAGCACAGTAAAGGGGGCAGGAGGAGAACAGCACAGTAAAGGGAGCAGGTGGGGAACAGCACAGTACATGGGGGCAGGAGGAGAACAGCACAGTACAGGGGGGCAGGAGGAGAAAAGCACAGTACAGGGGGCAGGAGGAGAACAGCATAGTTCAGGGGGGCCAGGAGGAAATTGGTGGGCACAATACTGGCATCTTTCATAATTTTCCTTATGCAGAGTAGCTCAGGGAAGGTGCTGGAATGCCCGGAATGCTCAGAATGTCGATGGAATGCCCGGAATGTTACTGGAATGCCGATTCCTGCCAACTCTCTTCTCTCGTCCCTCCTGAGTGATGTCACACATTCACACTGCACAGGCACCTGGGATGGAGGGGAGGGGCGGCTGTGACCAGCGCGGGACAGTGATGTCAGTTGTCTGTCTGCAGCCTGTCAGCTATGTGGGGAATGTGATCCAATGTTCATCTGCTTGTGATGAACGGCAGATCGCTGCGGAACCCCTGGGGACCTCTGGCGAAACCCCGGTTGAGAATCACTGATTTAGAGTGTGATTGATTGAGGTTTTTGAACTTAATTTTCAGCACTAGTTTCTGGGATTGTCACTGAGTGTCAGGATGGGCATGCCAGTAGACAAGGTGGCTCCTCTGGATAGAGCATCTGTGCATCTTAAAAGGCTAAGCCACATTCCTGCTCTAGGATGTAGGAATTGAACACATGCTAATATTAATGCGCGCATCCATGCACATACACATGCATGTCGGCGTGCTCACGCACACCCATGACAAATTGATGCACCAAATGGGCTATTTAAACAAAGCCAGTGCTCAGGTTCAGTGATGCCTTTTGTGTCCTAAAAACCTGTGATCATGTCTCCAGTTACTGACCCAGCTCTTCTGCCTGCTCCCTAAACTCTGCCTGTACTGACCTTGGCTTGCCTTCTGACCACCGCTTCTGCCTGCTCCATTTGCTACTGTTCCACTGATCGGCTCCTGACCTGGCATGTACTCTGACCATGCTTTGCCTGCGATCCCTTACCTGATCTGTCCTCCCAGCATATGACCTGGCTTACCTGACTCTTCTGTTTCTCAGGATGTCGCCAGGACTTAACTGGCTGTGCCTGCTTACCCACTGTCTGCTACCATTATACCTCACATACCTGCTATTGGCAGTACCAGCCTGCTTTGTTCTGCTGTTCACCAGCTGCCACCCAGCCTGTCTGCTTCACTGAAGACCATTGGCAAGACTTACAGACACTCTGCACTCCTGTGCCTTTCGTTCACACTATCAGAGGCCCCAGAGTCAGAGGTGTAAGAGATGCCTTCCTCATCATATCAGGCTTTGCTACCAGGTACTGAATATGGTACAGTGTTATTAACATTGTTTTCATTGATTTATTTTGTTGGTTTTATTATCACCAATTCATCACATCTTTTCTTTCCCATGCTAATACGTTTCTGGGCACAACTATCAGGGGCGTGTAACGCTCCTGCTCCATCACAGCTGCTGATCTCATTCCAGCATCCTGGTTTTGGCTGTGATACATTCTCCCTGTCTGTCTGTCCACCTGCAAGGTGATTGATGTAGCCAGTCTCTGAGTAGAGACCCAATGGGATTTAAGCCAGCCAAGCCCGCAGTCTCATGCTTCTGATAGCATCTCTAACACATGCTCCAAGCTCCCCGTTTATCTGCCCTGTCTGCTGCTTGGATTACCCTGTTTTATGACCTTGGATTGGAACATGGACTATTCTCAGAACTCTGTCTGCCTTTTTGACTATGGATTGACCCTGATTATTCTGAACCTTGCCTGCCTTGTACCTGGACTGTCATTGAACCACTCTGCCTGTCTGCCAACCGCAAGTAACTGTAGCATAAGACCTGGGGGCAATTTGAGTACCGGTAGGCCTGCTTCCCTTATGGGAAAAGGGCCTGCTATTGGTGAAGAACACAGAAGCTAGCTATAGTGCCTGCAGATTACACTGTGTGAGAACTGTTCTCCCAGTATAATCAGCAGAGCTCTGCTGTTACATGAAAGACTGTGCCTTGCGCTTTATGTATTAGGAGCCATGTTAATGCCTTCCATGCAGAGCTAGAAGGTTTCACACTGACAGTGGAGCTCCAGTGATTACGTTGGGAGTGTTGCACAGTATAGCTATATTTCTGTTGTGCACCAAACTGCAAAGCTTTTTATTCTTGTATGATCATATAAAAAAGCAACATTTTGGAATGCAGGGATATTTTCTCAAGCATGTGCACAGTATAGGACATGGTCAGGCAATGCAGAAGAAGCCCCAGCTGCTTCCTTTGCCAGCACAGAGGGCAAGGTGGGTGTCTCTGAATCCTATGCCTTGGCATGGGAATGACAATATAGTGTCCTTAATGATATTGCTGGTATGTTATGGCCTCCCAAAAAAATTTACTGCAGCACTTACAGCTTTCTCTTAGCTCACTTGCAAAGTCTGCACAATAGTCTGTTGATCCTGCCAGTGCAGTCCACATAATGCAGTTCCCTGTGATGGTGTCCTATATTCAAAGCAGCATTGCCACTCTCTTGCACTACATTGGGATGATACGATGTTGCAAGAAGCATGGTTATCAGCAATTTCACTGCTGGTTTACATGCCTGTAGCTTGTCAATCAATACTTGGTCACACCTAGGCCAGCCCACTGCCTCTGCGCTGAAACAACTATCAACCCTCCACTATAAGCTGCAGCGTCTGGGAAAAGGAGCATGTGAGATGCAAATGAAGGGGAGATTTGGCTCAGCCAGGGAATATTACTATATAGAATAGCTATAGCTAACCTACCATAAGTCACATACTTGCTTGGACTTGTTACTGAGCATTGGTGGGGCTGCTGAAAGTCCAGCAGGTATATGCTGTAATGCTATACAATCATAACCAAATCCATTAAAAAATACAGAGCATGCCATCAAAGGATGGTTAGAATTAATGAGGGTTGTAAAGGGCATTCAGAGCAGAAGTGACCTTTCAGAGAGCTCTACCCAATTCAAAACTTAAGAAATCAACACATGATTCATAAATTCAGACAGGAACGTGACACCTTAATAAAAAGTATATATTTGAGTGCGGAATTTCATACTGAATGACTGGAGTCCAGGCATGCCCATGTTCAGACATATCAGAGGGAAGATCGCTGTCAGATGCCTCCTCGGTGACAGTTTATTTGAGCTACAATGTGCCTGGTATCTCTGGACATGTAATTCCATGCTGAACCATAATTTCTCAGTTTCAGGAAAGCAGGCTGTACATATTGGGGGATATGAATAATGGTATACAAACTGTGTGCAAGGGAGGGTCATTATACTAACATCCACCCCAGACAGCCCACGGGCCCTCCTTACCCATTTAAGTGGTCAGGGGCCCCACCCCTTTGATCCCAGAGAAAAAGGGAAATGTCAAGACAGTTCTCAGTTCTCCTTTTACCATCAAACCAGGAACATCTGTAAGTTGAGAACCATTTTGACTCATCAACCAAACTCTGTTCAACCCAAAGACATTGATCGCAAGTATCTTTCTTCCTTACATTCTACCTTATCTCTTTGTTGCTGTATTATGTCTTTATTGCTCTGAAATACCTTTTTTCTGTAAATATTTTATTTGCACCAATTTTGACCTTTTCATTATTAAACTTTATTCTGAAAAGTGTCTTAAGCTCTTAATGCAAGCTATAAACGTACCCGTTCCTTGAGGAGTGCTACTGTTTAGAAGAAATCCTCTAAATATATTTGTCTGTGGTAACAGTGTGTGTCACAGGCGATTATTCTAAAATCATAATTGGTATTGCAAAAATGATGAGTCCCTCCTGCTCGGTCCAAGGAGGTGGTGGCAGTGAAATGGTTAATTGCTTAATTAGCCTGGTAACAATTGCTCTCAGGCTGCTGACACCTAGATTGTGGTCCCACAAGCTGGAAAATCTTTGTGCTGGATGCAGCTGAGAGTGGCATTGTTAAGTTAGTGACAGCGCAGTGTGAGATTGGCCGGTTCTCTGTCAGGAGTTAGTGAGGAGGGCAGGGATCTGGTACCCGCGTTCGTCACATGCACTACTTCTGATTGCTGTGGGATGCTCTTTTCAGTTCTGGGCCTCAAAAATACCAACACAAGCTATTGGCAAATATGCTTTTGCACAAAAACTAGGTGGATTTGGATCCAACTCTGGTTTGTCAGAGATTGCTAAATCCAACTCAAACAGTCTTCCACAAAACCTGAAGCATGAATGCCTTACCTGCTTTTTGTTCCAATGCAGATTTCCAAGCTGAAGGTGCATTCAACTTACGGGTGTAATTCAGAAATGTACCAGATAACATAACAAAGAACTAATAGGTTTTGAGATTTATTTAACCACATACACCTTATGAGCATTCATAGGCATAATTGTCTTTTCAGAAAACTGAATAGAATATTTTGCATTGAGTTTCTGGAATATGAATGTACCAAAAGCATGTATCTTTTGTATTTTAAAAATAATATAAATCTAGAAAATGAGTTCATACAACACAAAACTATTTTTAAATAAACAATTTAAAATTATTTATAAACCTGTAAACCATTTATTGTCTAAAGAATTCTAAAAGCTTGTAAGTACAAAAATATATTATTGAAGAAAAAAGAAAATGTATAAAAAGGAAAGCTTTCCCTGTATAGGCTGCCACATTACTAAATCGGTAAGATAAATCCTATGAAGTCCTTTAGAAAGAATGTATAAAACACATGATTATCAGTTAATATGTTTGAAGTACAAAAATGTAAATAGGCAGTGGCTTATTTATTTTTGTTGTCTTCCGCCTTATCTGTTTCTGGTGCACTGTCAGGCCCTTCAGACATGCCATCATTGTTGTAGTTCTTTATTTGTTTCTCAACTTTAGTGATCCTTTGCTTCAGTTTTAATTGTGTGGAGTTGTAGTCAGCTAATAATCTGGCAAATCGAGTCTGCAAGCTATCAAATGCTGTTTCCATCTTATCAACCTTTTCTTCTAGGTCCTTTGGGTCTGCCCCTGCCTTTGCGGCTTCTTCATTTATAAGACCATCTTTCATAAGGATTTGTCGTCCTTTTTCTTCTAGAGCTGTTTTAGCATCTGGATACTCAGTGAGGGCCTCCATTAAATCATCCTTAGATAAACAGAATAAATCAGAATAACCAATGCTTCTAATGTTTGCTGTCCTTCTGTTCCCTGTTTTGCTCCCTTTGATGTTGAGAATACTAATTTCTCCAAAATAACTGCCATCGCTGAGTACCACAAATTGAGTTATCCCATCATCTGCTACTACTGCAAGTTTACCTTCTTTAATGATGTACATTTCACGTCCAATGTCCCCTTTTCTACAAATATAGTCTCCAGGACTAAACACCTGAGGCCTCAACTTTAGGACTAATTCCACCAGCAGTCCTGCTTCACAGTCTTGAAAGATTCTCACCTTCTTTAAAGTGTCTAAATGAACATTGATTGCAATTTCAGCTTTCAGCTTATCTGGAAGGCTTTTTAGGACCTCTTTCTCATCCATTGTTTTCTTGTTTGTCCAGAGATAATCAAACCACTTGATCACCCTTGCTTCTAGATCTTTAGATACATTACGGAATTGCATATATTGCTTTATAGAGTCAATCTTGGACTGAAACTCTGCCCTGGATGCATTCATGTTTGAAATCATGGAACCAACATTACCAACAATGGTTGCAAATATTAGCACGCCAATCAGAAAATCAAACACTACAAAGATGAACTCTATATCCTTGACTGGTGGTGGGGTCTCTCCAATAGTGGTAAGAGTCAGGGTTGACCAGTATAGACTATAAATGTATTTTCTTGCCAGACGCCCATATTCTGGGTGAGAAATATTGGGATAGACCCACGTGTCTGTTCCAAACCCAATGGCTTTAGATATTGCAAAGTAGATGCAGGCATTCCAGTGTATAATAATAAGAATGTAGAGAACAAGGTTCCCGATACGAAAAATATTTGGATAATTAGTCCTGGTTTCGGTACGATCAAAAAACTCAAACATCCTAGCAAACCTCAGAAGACGATTAAACCGTAATTCTGGAAAATTGATCCCCAGCTTGAAGTAGGCCAGATCTGTTGGCACCAGAGATAACATATCAAGCTTAAATTGCGTGGTCTTTTTGTAGTATTCTCTTAACTTCTTGGCATCTTTAACCAGCAAGCCTTGCTCAAGGAAACCTAAAAACATGAGATTAAAAGTACACATAGTGCATTAATTCTTAGACAGCCCATTAAAAACGATTATTTCTCCCTCTTTTGAGCTATATTCTGAATAACTGGTAAATGTGAATTGGGACTAATAATATAAAATGCTTTTTTTGCAACACATTAATAAGAACAATTACAGTAGTAGACTACAACTTTGAATGGATGAGTGAAGGTCTTTACCTTAAAGGGGTTGTAAAGTCAGAAGGTTTTTTTTATCTTAATGCATTCTGTGCATTAAGATAAAAAGCCTTCTTTGTGCAGCAGCCCCCCTCGTCCCCTCTAATACTTACTTGAGCCCCATCTCTGTCCACGAGTGTCTTGGCCGTCTGGGACTCTCCCTCCTGATTGGCTGAGACACAGCAGCGGCGCCATTGGCACCCACTGCTGTCACTAACAAAGTCAGTCAGCCAATTAGGAGAGAGAGGGAGTGGGGTCAGGCTATGGCTCCATATCTGAATGGACACAGGGAGATGTGACTCGGCTCGGGTGCCTCCATAGCAAGCAGCTTGCTATGGGGACACTCAACAGGAGGTAGGGGCCAGGAGCACAGAAGAGGGACCTGAGAAGAGGAGGATCCTGGCTGTATTGTGCAAATCCACTGCACAGGGCAGGTAAGTATAACATGTTTGTTATTTTTATTGAAAAAAAAAACAAGACTTTACAATCACTTTAATGTGTAAGTTGAGAGGATCTAACATAATGGAGGGATGGAGTCAAAATGATGTCAGGAAATCAACTAGGAATGTTGTGAAATATACCTGTGTTCCACAGGATAAACTATAGGAATATAATGCTGAGAAAGGTTCAAGAACAAAATAATTAACGGGAGGGAAACTTTTGAGTTTTTTCTACCTTTAAACCCGGTTCAAACTGATGCGACATACGCTATTACTTTTGGAGCACATGCTGCATGACATGCATAAATCAATGGTTCCCTATGAGAGCCATCTTAACTGGTCTGACTTGTGTCGGTCCGACTTTGAAAAAAGTTCCTGCACTAATTTGGTGCGACTTGGACACAATTTTAGCCCACTGATTTGATGTAAGTTGCATCAAAGTCGGATCATCATCTTAACTGATCTGACTTGAAACTTGTGCTCTGAGGATCTTGAAGGTGAACCCCATGCCAAAACTAAAAAAGAAACGGCGTGGGGTCCCCCCCAATTCCATACTAGGACCTTTGAGTTTGGTATGAATCTTGAGGGGGGAATCCCATGCCAAAAAAAAAAGGGGGACCTCCAAGACCATACCAGACCCTTCAGTCTGGTATGGATTTAAGGACAACCCTCATGACAAAAAAAAAAAAACGGTGTGGGGTCCCTCCACAATACATACCAGACCCTTATCCCAGCATGCAGCCTGGCAGGTCAGGAAAAGGGGGGACAAGCAAGCATTCCTCCCTCCTGGACCATACCAGGCCACTTGGGATGGGCCAAATGACCCCCTGTTCGGTTTGCACCAGAACTTTCAAACATCGGGAAAGTTCAGAACCGAATAACAAACCATATTGAAATCTATATGAAGACTTATATGCAAGTAATTGGGCATACAATGGTTACAGGGGTCCAGGCATTGCCCTGGGGACACGTATCAATAAAAAAATTTGTAAAAAACATCATTATTAAATGAGCAGTGATTTACTGATGCTTAAAGTGAAAGCATAAACATGAGAAATAGCAATAAAAATGAAAAATTCCTTTCAATATAATGCCTGGGGGTCCCCTAAGTCTGCCTGTAAAGTGGCACATCTGTACTGTGTATAGAAGCTGCTGCAGCAGTACTCTTGATAAAAGCAAGAATTGCTTTGCTGTCAAAAATTGAAATGATATGCACCTGTGAAACAGGTGCGTAAAAATTGGTCTTTGGGTATCGGAGGTGCATTCACACCTGCCAGGGAAGAATTACGAGCAAATCTGGCAAATATGCCAGCATCCAATACAGTCGTGCATTAGCGAATGGCACGTAATGGCAAACCTGCGTAAGCAACGATGCATCAGCCTATGCAAAGCACGCTAAGTGCCAGGATCCACTGGTCTATATAAGGACAGTAGCTCCTCTCACAAATTGCTGGATTATCATCAGCCTTCCTGTGTTCCTGAGACTTGTGCGTTTTCAATTGGATTTCCTGTTATGACTCGGCTTGCCTCTGACCTGTCTGATCTCCTCTCCTTGCTTTGATCCCTGGCTTGTTCTACCGACTCTGCTGCTTTCTGCAGTATATGACCCCGGCTTGCATTACAGACTTTGCTATTTATTCCTGGCTTGCCTTCCTGTGTATGACCTTGGCTAGCTCCTGTTTTGCTACCTGCCTCTGCTCCTGACATATCCACCGTGTTTGGCCCCAGGCCTGGCTTTCACTACCATTTCCTGTGTGCATTACTGCAAGTACTACTGAGGTTCTCTAAGAGACTCCTGCCCAGCTGTGTATCCTGCTGCATCCAGTATACATCAGGTGACCATTGGTCCTACTCGTCAGAACCCATCTGGCAACCTGTGCTTCTTTGGGCACTGCACCTTCTGTACCATCTTCAGGGGTGTACTGCACTTAGCCACAAGGGGAGCCCTTTCTGCACTTTTGCCTCCGACCAGGTATGTGACAACACCGTAGCCCTATAGAGGTACTCTTGTTTAAAGCAAGAATTGCCTTTCTGTCAAAAATTAAAATGATATGTACCTGTCAAACAGGGTGGAAAACTGGTCTTTGGATGCCCATGGTACCTTCACACCGTAACCCTATAGAGGTACTCTTGATGTAAGCAAGAATCACCTTGCTGTCAAAAACTGAAATGATATGCACCTGTCAAACAGGTGCGGAAAAATTGGTCTTTGGGTGTCAGAGATGCCTTCACACCATAACCCTATAGAGGTACTCTTGATGAAAGCAAGAATTTCTTTGCTGTCAAAAACTGAAATGATATGCACATGTCAAACAGGTATGGAAAAATTGGTCTTTGGGTGTCTGTGGTGCCTTCACACTGTAACCCTATAGAGGTACTCTTGATCAAAGCAAGAATTGACCTTGCTGTCAAAAATTTAAATGATATGCACCTGTCAAACAGGTGCGGAAAAATTGGTCTTTGAGTGTCGGAGGTGCCTCCACACTATAACCCTATAAAGGTAATCTTGATGAAAGCAAGACTTGCCTTGCTGTCAAAAATTGAAATGATATGCACCTGTCAAACAGGTGTGGAAAATGTATCTTTTGGTGTCCGTGGTGCCTTCACACTGTAACCCTATAGAGGTACTCTTGATGAAAGCAAGAATTGGCCTTGCTGTCAAACATTGAAATTATATGCACCTGTCAAACAGGTGCAAAAAAATGGTCTTTGGGTGTCTGTGGTGCCTTCACACCATAACCCTATAAAGTTACTCTTGATGAAAGCAAGAATCGGCCTTGCTGTCAAAAATGTAAATGATATGCACCTGTCAAACAGGTGCGGAAAAATTGGTCTTTGGGTGTTAATTGTGCCTATGAAACGTACACCAAAACATTTCTTCCAGATGAAATCAACACACACAACGCTAGGCAGACTAGAAGTCTTGCAGAGATTCCACATACCAAAAACACTTAATCAGCCACATCAGTATCAGGAACTTCATAGCTGCTGAAAATCCAAGACGGATTCATTTTGATAAATGTCAGCCGGTCCATAGAGTCTGAGGACAGACGCGTTCTATTATCAGTAACAAAACCTCCATCAGCACTGAATGCCAGTTCGGAAAGCACACTGGATGCAGGGCAGCCCAGCAGCTCAATTGCATGGTGGGCAAGTTCTGACCATTGGTCTATTCTCATGACCCAGGAACCCAGTAGATCATCAAATGGAAAGCTCTCCATCTCTGTTTTCGCCCCTAGATAACTGTCCACCATATGATGCAGATGCTGTCAATAGGATATGGAAGATGACAGCCCTGGGTACCAAGGGCTAAAAAAATAGTGAAATGCATCATTAAGGCGGCCCCCTTCTCCACTGCACCTCTCTTGACCAACAGATGCTTCAAAACAACGTTTTCCATGACTCTGTAACCTACCAGAGTCAGGAAATGCATTAGATAAACTAATTTTAAGGTGTCCTTAAGAGTATTCATCTTCTCTCTATGGGGACGGGATGAGTTCTGAGACTTTCCCCTTGTAAAGGTGGTCAAAGAGGCTTGCCAACCAATAGTGATCCTTCTCCTTGATGCCACGTATTTTTGGGTCCTTTCGCAGGCTTTGAAGCATGAGGGAGCCTATGCACTGCAAGTTTGCAGAGGCATGAGAAGCAGACTCCTCGGGGTCACTGAGGATTACAGTATCTGGAACTGCCTCCTCCCAGCCATGTGCTACTCCCAAGAGTTCTGGAGATGGAAAACCATCTCTTAAGGTTTGACGTATGTCTTTCTCTGCTTCAATGCCTCCAAAACTGCCAGAATCCTTCTCCACCCTCTCCTCTTATGTGTTCTGTGGCATAGGAAGAATGGTGTCTGTATAAATCGGGCCTTTAGAAGAAAGGAAGTCCTCCTCTTCCTCCCACTGCTCTGCCTCGAGTCTGCTCCAGCAGGAACACAACAGGAATTGTGTCACTGATGCATGCATTTTCACGGCTCACCATCCTTGTGGCCTTCTCAAATGGTGACAGTACAGTGCATGCATCCTTTATCAGAAGCCATTGGCGTGGGGAAAAAAAGGTGAGCTGACCTGAGCATGTTGTTGTGCCATACTCACACAGGTACTCGTTGACGGCCCTCTGCTGCATGTGCAGCCACTGCAGCATTGCCAAAGTGGAGTTCCATCTGGTGGGCATGTCACAAATCAGGCGGTTAAGGCAGGTGGAATTTCCACTGAATTTCAGCCAACCAAGCACTGGCTGTGTATGACCGCCCGAAATAGCTAAAGACTCTTCTGGCCTGCTTTAGTAGATCTTCCAACCCTGGGTACATATTTAAGAAATGCTGCACCACCAAATTGAGGACATGTGTCACCTCTCGCTGTCTAAGGGTGGACAGGTTTTTGACATTATCGCACACCACCATTCCTGGCTCCAGCTGGTGTGGCGTGAACCACCTCTGGGCCTGCCTCTGCAGAGCTGCAAGAATCTCTGCTCTGTCCCCAAGACACACCAGCTGAAGCACTGCTTGGCACCTTTTAGCCTGACTTATTGATTAGCCCCTTGAATGCTTAGGGGGTACTTGTGGTTCGTATGACATTTCAGCAGAGAAGGGAATGGAGGAGGAGGGAGTAGAGCTGACAAATCTCGCATCATCACCACCAACTGTATGGAGACGTATGGAGACGTGCACAACAACAAGCTGCAGCACTAAGCCCTGTTCTGCATCCTTCCTAGTTGCAAGCAGAGTTACACAGTGTGCTGTAAACTAAATATATCATCCCATGTTGATGGGGACAAGGGCCTCTTCCTGACAACCCTGGGCATTGGTTGTGGGGGTCTGCAGTTAGGGGGCTTATCGAAATCTGGAAGCCCCCTTTAACAAGGGGCCCCCAGATCCCACCCCACCATGTGAATGAGTATGGGGAACATTGTACCCCATACTCATTCACCCAAAAAAGTGGCAAAAATAAATAACAGTACACAGGTTTTTGACAAAGTCTTCTACCAAAAATGAAGAGTGTCCC
Source organism: Glandirana rugosa (assembly GCA_018402905.1). Lineage (NCBI taxonomy): Eukaryota > Metazoa > Chordata > Amphibia > Anura > Ranidae > Glandirana > Glandirana rugosa. The sequence continues at coordinate 1,427,785 of BLSH010488601.1, read as the reverse complement.
CCGTCGTAACTCTAATGTGTCTTTTTTCTCCAGTGATGTCTTCTCCCTCTGGTTCTTCTCCCTCCGATGATGTCTTCTTCCTCCAGTTCTCTATCCGCTGATGTCTACTTCCTCTGGTTCTTCTGCCGGTTCTTCTCCCTCTGCTGATGTCTTTTTCCTCTGGTTCTTCTGCCGGTTCTTCTCCCTCTGCTGATGCCTCCCCATCAAGGGGGCCCCCAGATGGGGAGGCAGGATCTGGGGGCCCACTTGTTAAAGAGGGCTTCAAGATTTTGATAAGTCCCCTGCCCGCAGACCCCATAACCACCGCTCAGGGTTGTTTGGAAGAGACCCTTGTCCCCATCATGGGGACAAGGTGCTTTGGGGTTGGGGGCGCAGAGCCCCCCACTGCCCCAAAACACCCACCCCCATGTTAAGTGCCTGTGGCCTAATATGGTCCAGTAGGGGGGTGCTAAACTCAAAGGGCCTGAAGTCGTGGGGCAAAGTCAGATCGGAAGTCGTCCATCTTCCATGTTGGAGCAGTGTGAAACCGGCCTTATACAGAGAATGAATTAAGGTAAAAAAAAAAAAAAGTTTTGCCTTTATAACTACGTTAACAAACCAAAAGGGAGCAAAAAGGAAAAATAATTGTTAGTGTTTACAAACACTTTAATACACAGCAGGTTACCACAAAATGAAAATATGTGACGTGCAATGGAGCCCACTTATGATCAAATTGTTTCCTAAAGCAATCAATCCAATGTTTGCTATGGCAAAAAAAAAAAAAAAGGTTCAGTTCCTTTCCATTTTTTTTTTACCTTTTACTCTTTCTGTTGCCAGGTTATTTTTACTTATATACATAGGTATATTTCCAAAAGTTTATGTTGATTTAAAATGTAAAGCTACTGTACCACTGGCCAGACAGCTAGCCCTCAATATGACGATTCCTCACCTGTTCTGAATCTCACTAGTGTGTCAGCAAGGTACACAAAATCTGCAATATAATCCAAAACCAGCCACAAGATCACGTGTTTTTTCTGCAGTTCATCAAAGCAAGCCCTGCAAGACATTAAAAGATGTTACAATCCAATGCTAACTCAGATTTCTGTATTTATGTATAGTATACCATATACTAAGACTATTTTCACCTGCACACTAGAAAGCACCAGTTATAAAGCACAGGTATTGAGATGATGGATAGCCATCGGTAGTAGATGTTGCTTGCTGGGTCAATCACAAATATTTCCTTCTTTTTCCTATAAATGAAAAAATAATAATTTAATGGCTGATGAACATTTCTCATATCCTTCTCTGCTGCCATCTTTGCTTAGCTACTGTAAATCCAGATGTTCACACAGAGGGTTAATAAAAAAACAGTGTAGAAAGCCTAAGCTTTGCAAAAAGGGAGATGTTCACCAACATTTTTACACAGCACAAGCAATTACTGTCTCAAAGTAGTGGCTTTTCAAACCCACAAGCACCTGTAATATACCTATATTCCTGGAATTTTAGAGATTACAGCGTTGCACCATTATGTAACTTCTGCAGAGAAAAATGCGGGCCCATTTTTGGTTGTTGGTGAGACCAATAAAGATATCATTAGCAGCCATGGCCTAGTATAAATTGCATGCAAGTGCAAACCAACGTAGTCACAAGATTATTGGACAAATGAACTTTCATTTGTGATATATACACTGTTCATTCTTTTCAAGGTTAAGTTACAAGTAGGAGATTTGTGAAAACACATCTTAATGTAATCCCATAATCACTAATGGCTGTGTGTATAAGTGAATCCATGTTGTTTTTGCTTTGTTGTGTGCAGCTGAATTGCTTAAAACAAATCATTTGCCATAAAATATGGTTCTCAGGCCCATCCTTTCTGTACCAACCACACTGTGAGCAGATAGACACTGCTAACGTTTATCCACTCATAGAGCCCGAAGCTAACCCTGAAATCAGATCGGAAATTACAAGTTTCAGTACCAAAGCTTCTGAAGCCACACTTCACTCACATTGCTTTGATAGATTTTCTTGCTGGAAGATATTCGTCAAGACCCTAGCCAGACTCATCCATGTCGCTAAAACCTGCCGGACAGAAACCAATAGCGTGCTGTCTCTGTGAGGATTCAGTGGAGGAGAGAGTGAGACCTGACTACAATATAAGCTGGGCTCCCAGCTGTGTCTGGTAAGCCCCCTCATTATACGGTGGTGGATTCACTTATGGTGTGCTGAGCACGGGGTGTTTTGAACATCTTTTGAACATCTGTGATATTTGAGGACTATTTTCTTCAAGCGCGGCTCTATTACTGTTATTCTGCATTTTACTTCTAGCCGCTGCTAAATTTGTACATTTGGACTGTAGCGCAGTTTATTATTATTTTGTATACTTTAACCACTTCAGCCCCGGAAGGATTTCCCATGTTAGGACCAGAGCACTTTTTGCGATTCTGCACTGCATCGCTTTAACTGACAATTGAGCTGTTGTGCGTTGTACCCAAGCGAAATTTGCATCATTTTTTCCCCACAAATAGAGCTTTCTTTTGGTGGTATTTGATCACCTCTGCGTCATTTCTGATCACCGCTATAAACAAAATAAGAGCAACAATTTTGAAAAAAAAAAAAAAAAAAAAACAAATTTATTCATCGGTTTTGGCCGATTTATCCTCATATTTTTTGTAAAAAAAATTGCAATCCGCGTTTATTGATTGGTTTGCGCAAAAGCTGCCGCGTTTACAAACCATGAGAATTCATTTCTGCCATTTTTACCATTTTTTTTTACTAGTAATGGCGGCGATCTGCGATTTTTATCAGGACTTTGATATTGCAGTGGACATGTCGGACATTTTTGACACTTTCTTGGGACCAATGTCATTTATACAGCAGTCAGAAATTTAAATATCCACTGATTACTGTATAAATGTCATTGGCAGTGAAGGGGTTAACCTGGGGGGGAATCTAGGGGTTAACTGTGTTCCCTGGGTGTGTTCTAACTGTGAGGGGGCTGGGCTGTCAGGGGCACCAGAGATCTAACTCATCCCAAGTAGATCTCTGACATGCTGCCTGACAGAGCGGGGGCCGCAGTTTTTACATCGGCGGTTCCCCGTTTTTCTTCTCTGTCAAGCAATCGTGGCTTGCCGGCGGAGATCGGGTCCGCCCCACCCGCGGCCACAACTCTGCAGAGTGCAGCGGGCACGAGAGTGTGCTACTGCCCACTACTGCGCACGCGTAAGCCACCGTGAATAGACGGCGATGCACGCTACAGAGCCACACTGCAGCAGTAAATGTAGGCAAGCCGGTCGGGAATCGGGTAAAGTAGTTGTATTGTCCGCTTTCTCATTTTTCCCTACAGGTAAGCCTATAATAAGGCTTATCTGTAGGTAAAATTAATATCTCCTAAACCTGTATGGTTTAGGAGATATTCACTTTGCATGCAACCGCTGACGTCAGATGGTGCCGGACCTTGCCGGAAAGGAGGACTCCCACGCAGTGGCGTACTAACACGGGGGCGGGGGGGGCGGTCCGCCCCGGGTGCCACACATTGGGGGGGTGTCAGCAGGGCTGGCTTTGATCTCAGTAGGGGGGTGGG
>BLSH010488601.1:1406928-1423528 GCA_018402905.1 Glandirana rugosa | reverse complement strand
CGCTGATGAGCACTGATCAGGCTGCATTGATGGGCACTGGTGAGGCTATGCTGATGGGCACTGGTGAGGCCGCGCTGATGGGCATTGATCAGGCTGCATTGATGGGCACTGGTGAGGCTGCAGTCATTGCCATAGAAACATTTGTAAAGGGGGGAGTTAGTAAGATGACCATATCCATGTGGGGGCGTCGGAAATATTTCTGCACTCAGGCATCTGTGACCCTAGGATCGGCCCTGTGAGGGGCATTGCTGGCGATTAGGGTTCACTAGTGTTGCCCTCTGAAGAGTGAACCACAGTGGATCACTTTTCAGAGGATGTTTGACAACGACAGAGAAGCATTATATTGCCTCCTCGCCACCCGATTTAATCCCCAAAAATCTGCACCACCTTGCGTTTTTCGGGGGGGGGTGCCAGATATAGGATCCGCCCCGGGTGCCAAATGCTCTAGGTACGCCCCTGCTCCCACGCCCATGCACTGTGAATGACCGTAGCCGCGAACCCGAAAGAAACGCAGAGGGAACATGTCAGCTCCCTCGGCGGTGACCGGGAGACGATGCGGGCGCTTCAATCTAAGGTGAGTATTTCATAATGAGCTAGTAGACGCTGCATACTAGCTCACTATGTCTTTGCCTTACAGGATTTTTTTTTCTAAGGATCTACAACCACTTTAAATTCCCTCCAGCATTGCTCCTGTTTCTTCTTGCTGGAGGCTGGCATTTTGCTGAAGCCCAGAGCCCCCGAACAGCAGTAAATCTTTAGGCTGTCAGCAGATCGGCTTCTAGCGGCTCTGATTTTTAGCACAATGCCAAAAATGGGAAGCAACTGAGCATATGCAGAGCAGGGTGAGACAGTGTTTAACTGGATTTTAAAAAGTACAGGCACTCCATGTTTTACATAGCTATACCCGCAAAAAGGGCCAGCCTGAGGTGATCTATAAGGACTATCAGCATTTCAGATTCCAAGAACACCTCATTTACAGTTATGTGGCTGTTGACCCCCTCTTGTCTAACCTAGAATATCCAAGTGGGCAATTTCAATATGCTTATAACAAGCAATGAAGGTTCATTTTCAGATAGGATTATTATTTTTTTTTTTTGTTTTTTTCTGTAAAGACCCAGGGCAGAACTAGAAGATATTTATGATCTTTTGTTGTTTCCTATATTTGGAAGCAAAAGTAATAATAACCGTCCAACAATTAAACTAGGGCCATGCACATGACAGATGTGCATCTAGGCAAACACAGGGCCACAAGCTAATGATGTCTCTCTTCTTAAAAAAAAAAAAAAAAAGCTTTATCTAGCCAGAACAAACACTTTTAAAGTTCCTGCCTATGGACCATATGCTTCTGAAGCGCTTCACTCTCATGGGATTAAAGCTTACCAATTCTTAGATATGGTGGCTGCATTCATTTTCTTTTTTAGCCTCTCTTTCCTTTATTTTAATCTGGTGATCTGGCCAGTAAGTCTTTTATTTTTCAACAGAATAAACCCTTTCGCAAAGGTAGCAGTTAGAACGTTGAGACAAAATATTTACCACTTACCACAGGGGGGCTTACAATGATCAGCTTTTATTTATTCATGTAAAACCTTTACTCAAAAGAAGAAAAAAACCTGTTGCTGTAACTGCTTGAGCAACTGCAGTGTAAGCAGTGGTTCACCTTCAATTTGTTTGTGTATCTAAATCTGCTAGTACATCTAAACCCCCCCCCCCCCCCAATGACTGACAATGGTGCTGTGCAAACGTGCCCCCTGTGCTCCTTCATCCACTCTAATACAGGAGGTGTGTTACTGGCAGGATCACCAGGTAAAAACAGAGGGGTGGAAGTGGAAAATGAATACAGACACCATATCTAAGGATTGGTGATTTGCAATATATTACATTTTTGGTTTTGGGTTTAATACCACTTTAACCACTTCAGCCCCGGAAGGATTTCCCCCGTTAGGACTGGAGCCCTTTTTGCGATTCGGCACTGCGTCGCTTTAACTGAAAATTGCGCGGTCGTGCGACGTTGTACCCAAGCGAAATTTGCGTCCTTTTTTTCCCACAAATAGAGCTTTCTTTTATTGGTATTTGATCACCACTGCGTCATTTCTGATCGCCGCTATACAAAACAAACAAAAAAACAAAAAGAAGAGCGACAATTTTGCAAAAAAACACACATTTCTTACTGTTTGCTAAAATACAAATCCAAAAAAAAAAAAATAAAAAAACATTTTTTTTCATCGGTTTTGGCCAATTTATATTCTTCCTCATATTTGCGATAAAAAAAAATCGCAATCGGCGTCTATTGATTGGTTTGCGCAAAAGTGGTCGCGTTTACGGATGATGAGAATTCATTTCTGGGGTTTTTATTTATTTATTTATTTTTTACTAGTAATGGCGGCGATCTGCGATTTTTAGCGGTACTGCGATATTAGGGCACACATGTCGGAACATTTTGACACTTTTTTTGGACCATTGGCATTTATACAGCGATCAGTGCTATAAAAATGCACTGATTACTGTGTAAATGTCATTGGCAGTGAAGGGGTTAACCTGCAGGGGGCGCTCTAAGGGTTAACTGTGTTCCCTGGGCGTGTTCTAACTGTGGGGGGACTGCCCTAGCAGGGGAAGGGAAGTGATCACACCTTCCGTGTAGAGGAAGGCTGTGAATCACAGCCCTTCTCCCTCTCACAGAACGGAGGTCCGTGTTTACTTACACAGACCTCCGTTCTTTAACTCCGGGGGGGGGGCGGCGGCAATCAAAGCCACCGCACCCACTCCCTGGACACAGTGAGCGCGCAGGCGTGCCTCAGGCGGCGCGCGCGCGCTCACTGGGCGCGATCTCGCAGCCGCCGTCATATGACGGCGATTTGCGCAGGAGCGCCACCTTGTCGCCGTCAATTGCCGATTGACGGTCGGCAAGCGGTTAACCTCTTGCAGACTGCCCCACATTTACTGTGGGGCGGCGGCTTTTGTGCACAGAATCGCATACAGTACGTGATTCTGCACTTCTGGGTCTGGAGGGCCGTAGGTGACCTGCTCCCGCTGTGATTGGACACAGCGGGAGCCAATCGGTGGAAACCAGCCTTATTAAAACTGGAAAGGGCAAATTCTGGTGCAACTGTGCATGGTAGCCAATCAGCTTCTAACGTCAGCTTGTTCAATTAATCTATGACAAAAAAAAAAACCTGGAATCTGATTCATTTCTACGCACAGCTGCACCAGATTTTGCACTTTCTAGTTTTAGTAAATCAACCCTAATGCAACCAAATTGTGCTCTTTTCCTTCTATCACACAACCTGCTGGCACACCTGCAACTAGCAACTTTAAAGTGGAACTTAGTAAATTTAAAAACTTCCAAGCAGAAAGGATTTTTATTGCAGGAGTGACATATAGAAGTTGATTTACTAAAACTGCAGAGTGCAAAATCTGGTGCAGCTCTGCATAGAAACCATCAGCTTCTACAGTAGTTTTTTTTTTTTTGTCAAAGCTTAATTGAACAAGCTGAGGTTAGAAGCTGATTGGCTACCATACACAGCTGTACCAGATTTTGCACTCTCCAGTTTTAGTAAATCCATCCCATAATATCTCTTCTGCAATAGAAGCTAACCGTCCTGCCTGCAAGATGTTTTAGAATGTCAATATACATTCTCGGCACACCTTGGTACCAGGATAAATGAACTCCTGTGTGCATGTTTGGGAGTTATGTCATCCCTGCCAATCAGGATTGTCAAAGACCCTGAAACTGGAATGAGCTTGGAAAAATATGTCGGCAGGGTTTAGTCTCACTTTAAAGCAAACCTGTGCTCTGTCCATTTAGGCCAGTGGTTCTCAACTCTGGTCCTCGGGACCCCCCAACAGGCCAGGTTTGCAGGATAACTGAAATACATCACAGGTGATATCATTTGATGCTCAGTGATTGCAGTATTCTAGTCTGCATCTCCCCAAGGTAATACTTAAAATCTGGCCTGTTGGTGGGTACCGAGGACCGGAGTTGAGAACCACTGATTTAGGCCAAGATAGCGAAGATCAATCCAAAATTTTGAGTTGCCAGCACAAAGAGAAATATAAGGGAAATCTTCCCATGGGGACACTAGATTTCCCCCATATTCAAAAAATATCCTATCCCTACAGGCATAGGTGTGCGCAGCCTATTGCAATAGGGTGTCCACCCCAAAGCTCAAACACAAATGCCTTTCTCTGAAGCCTCAGCTGCACAGGATAGTGAATAAATGGGAAGTCCTCTGTGCTGAGCGGCTTCCTGTTCATTCACAACCCGAAGCATAGTAAAATATTTGCTATGCTTCAGTTATGAATGAACACAGTGACTGCGTGTGTTGACTATGTTCATTTAGAAAAGGAATGCACTGGTAAATGACATATATACTAGTCCCCCACCGCAAGAAGCTGAGAGGAGAGGAGGGAAGCCAGCAGCACTGTGGGGCAGGGGGGCCAACAAGGTGGAGGAAGCCTGGACAGTAGGCGGAATTGGCACCGCACATAGTGATTAGGGTGTGCCCAGGCACACCCCCTGCGCACGCCTATGCCTACAGGACAAAAGGAGAAGGAAATCTCCCTAATGAGACACAGGTGCAAAAAAAAAAAAAAAACTAAAATGAGAAAATAAGTTTTGGCTTCAGATACATTTAAAGCGGTAGTAAACTGCGGCAGTTTCAAAAAAGCATAAAAACACCTGTAAGTCAAGTGCATAATGTGCTTGCATGCATCGCATACTAGCACTTTATCAAATACTTACCTTAGAACAAAGCCCTCCAGAAGCACACTGTCACCGCTGAGAGGTCTTCCATCTTCCCCCAGTCTTTCTTTAGTATGAGTGGCCGGAGCCTCGATGACATCACTTTGGCGCATGCGCACGGGAGCCCTTGACGTCAGCACGAAGCTCTGAAGGTTCGGCACGGTATGCCGGACCTTCAGAGCGCATGTGCCGGTGATGTCACCGGCTGCACGCAGGGTGAATATCTCCTATATGGTGCAGGTTTAGGAGATATTCATTTTACCTACAGGTAAGCCTTATTATAGGCTTACCTATAGGTAAAAACCACAAAGCGGACATTACCACCGATTTAACCGGTTCCAGACCGCGTCGGCGACAGTGTGGCTCTGATCGCTGTATAAATGTCATTGGTCCCAAAAAAGTGTCAAAAATGTCCGCCCCAATTTCGCAGTCCCAATAAAAATCACAGATCGCTAGTAGAAAAAACGCCAGAAATGAATGCTCATGGTTTGCAAACGCGGTAACTTTTGTGCAAACCAATCAATAAACGCCGATTGCATTTTTTTTTTTTAACAAAAATATGAGGAAGAATATAAATCGGCCAAAACCAAAGGATACATTTGTTTTTTTTATATATTTTTTTGGGATATATATTTTAGCAAAAAGTAAGAAATATTGTTTTTTTTTTTTGCAAAATTGACGCTCTTTTTTTGTTTATAGCGGTGATCAGAAATGACGCAGAGGTGATCAAATACCAGCAAAAGAAAGCTTTATTTGTGGGAAAAAAAGGACACAAATTTAGTTTGGTTACAGCATTGCAGGACCGCGCAATTGTCAGTTAAAGCAGCGCAGTGCCAAATTGAAAAAAAGTGCTCTGGTCCTAACGTGGGAAATCCTTCCGGTCCTTAAGTGGTTAAGCACAGTTTCCCGGGACCAATATGCATAAGCAAATCACAAGAACATCACATTACCATCTAGCATCCTTTATCAAATCAAGCCTAATTTGTTAAACAAACATTTCCAAGTATATGCAAACTCTGAAAGAGAAATTGTCATTCACATCAGTTCTAAACTAGGATTGACTGCAAATACTTACTCTTCTTCTTTTTTATCATCCTTTTTTGCATCTTTTTTGTCATCTTGTTTTAGATCTTTTTTCTCGTTGGCATTATTCTGTTCTTTCTTTGTGCTGCTTATTGCATTAGATTTTTACATGCAAAATGGAAAGAGGTTTTTGAAAATGAAAGAAGAACATAGGCTAGCTACTTATGTTTAGCTACATATGTCTTGTAACCATTTTCCTTAAGGTTTAATGTACATTATGATATGTCATACATATTTTATGCAATCATTTTCTATGATCTTCCCCTCCTTGAGTGACATAATGATATGTGAGTGCCACCAGTGTAATAATACTTTGAGCCCAGGCTGCCTTGATAGCCTTGGCTCAGAGGAAATGGGTTGAATGACACTGGTCATCATTTATCCTGGAGGACTAGTGATATCTAATGGCAGGAATGTCCATCTATCTCTGGACTACAGCCGTGGCCAAAAGTTTTGAGAATGACACAAATATTAATTTTCACAAAGTCTGGTGCCTCCGTTTTTATGATGGCAATTTGCATATACTCCAGAATGTTATGAAAATTTACCAGATGAATTGCAGTTAATTGCAAAGTCCCTCTTTGGCATAAAAATGTACGTAATCCCATAAAAAAAATTTCCACTGCATTTGTGAAGAAGGCTTCAGGGCACCCAAGAAAGTCCAGCAAGCAAGCGCTACGGCCGTCTCCTACAGTTGATTCAGCTGTGGGATTGGGATACCACCAGTGCAGAGCTTGCTCAGGAATGGCAGCACAGTGGGGCAAAGACTTTTAGACGATGGCCTGGTGTCAAGAAGGGCAGCAAAGAAGCCACTTCTCTCCAGGAAAAACATCAGGGACAGACTGATATTCTGCAATAGGTACAGGGGTTGGACTGCTGAGGACGGAAAGTAATTTCTCCTTTCCAATTGTTTGGGGCATCTGGCTTGTTTGGAGGAGAAAAGGTGAGCGCTACCATCAGGCCTGTGTCATGCCAACAGTAAAGCATCCTGAGACCATTCATGTGTGGAGTTGCTTCTCAGCCAAGGGAGTGGGCTCACTCACAGTTTTGCCTAAGAACACAGACATGAATAAAGAATGGTACAAAAATATACTCAGAGAGCAACTTCTCCCAACCATCCAAGAACAGGTGACGAACAATGCCTTTTCCAGCATGATAAAGCACCTTGCCACAAGGCAAAAGTGATAACTAAGTGGCTTGGGGAACAAAACATTGAAATTTTGAGTCCATGACAAGGAAACTTCCCAGACCTTAATCCCATTGAAAACTTGTGGTCAATCCTCAAGAGGCAGGTGAACAAAAACAAAAACCCACAAATTCTGACAAACTCCAAGGATTGATTATGCAAAAATGGGCTACCATCAGTCAGGATGTGGCCCAGAAGCTGATTGACACCATGCCAGGGCGAATTGCAGAGGTCTTGAAAAAGGAGGGTCAACACTGCAAGTATTGATTCTTTGCATAAACTTAAAGAGGAAGTAAACTGTTTTTTTTTTCTTCCCTGCAAAGCAAAGGCATAATATGCTAGTATATATTGCATTCTAGCACATTATGTGACACTTACCTGCAAAGGAAGCCCGCGTCATCCCTGCTGGAGGCCGCATCCATCTTTGGCTGTCTTCTTTACAGGGCTGCGGACTGTGTGACTGGACAGAGCCACGTCACTCCCACGCATGTGCGTGGGAGCCGTTGGTCACGGCACACGCTTCTGAAGAAACAGCATGGGCGACCATTCTTTCAGAGCGCATGCGCCGATGACATCATCAGGAGATATTTACAGTACCTATAGGTAAGCCTTATTCTAGGCTTACCTATAGGTACAAAGTATACAGGAAGGTCTATTTCCTATTTAATGTAATTATCAATAAAAGCCTTTGACACTTATGAAATGCTTGTAATTATACTTCAGTATACCTTAGTAACATCTGACAAAAAGATCTAAAAACACTGAAGCAGCAGACTTTGTGAAAACTAATTTTTATTTCATTCTCAAAACTATTGGCCACAGCTATAAAGCTGAGCATTGCAGCAAAAACGGCTTTTTATTTGTTACTATTGCTGGGCTATTAATTACATTTTAGCTAGAGTTCAGCTTTCATTTGTAGCTTACCAAAAGAACTTGAGAAGCCACTGTCAGATAAAAAAGTAGTGAGTTATTTTATGCCTGTTTTAAAACAGCACTAGTGCAACAGGAGGGTACAATCATTTCTTGATATAGAGTCATTGTGAAAAAGACAGTACACCCCATGGAAATTGATGACTTTTTCAACGTGTTTGAACAGAAATTACATCTTGATTCAAATAGTGCCTACAAAGAACCAAAAATATGATTTCATACTTGCCATAATTGTCCTTTCCTGATGAGCTACATGGCAGCATACACATGGGTAGCCACCTCCCCCTCTACCCCATAATACTTTTTATCTATAAATCTGTACACCTCTGCAGCCACAGTGTTACATAACTAGCCTAGTTTGATGGGGTGGAACATTATGCTTCCATGGAGCTTGTCAAGAAAGGAAAATGACAGTATGTAAAAAATCAATGTTTGTGTTTTCCTGATGACTTCATGTCAGTATACACATGAGCTAAAACTAGACCACACAGGGAGAAATGCTGAAGATTTGAATTAATGAAGGTGGCAGAAGAAATGATTTTCTGACTGAAGTCAACAGTCATAAGGGAGACAAGCTCAACACAATAATGGTTTATAAAGGTGTTGAATGTGGACCAAGAAGCCATCCTACAAATCATTCCTAGAGACACACAGGAAACTGCCATACCACATGTGAAATAATCCCATCTGGCACTGCCATACCTTTAGGCCATGGAAAATGTTTTGACCAATTAATAAATAATAACCTGACTGGAAGACGTTTCCCCTTTATTTGTGTCCACAGGCAATTCAAACAGATAGTCAGATGATCTGAAGGAATCTGCAGCCTCTATGTATGTTTGCAGGGATTTGCCAACATCTGAACTGTTTACTTGCTCTGAATCCAAAGGGAGAAATGTATGAAGGGATGTGTCCTGCTTTAAAGTGTTACTAAACCCACAACAGTAAAATCAGTCTGTATATGCAGTAAATCATGCTTGTTATAATCACTGTGGAACCTAAGGGGTTAATCCTTCGCAGTGTGTAAAAAGGTTTTTTGATCTTGTATTCTCTGATCCTCCCCTTCATTTACCGTCCCCAATCCATCTCCTGATAGTACAGAGCCTTGGAGGCACTCTGCCCATGGTGTGTATTGCTATTTTTTTTGGGGGGGCGGGTGCATGTAACCAGCAGAGGGCCAGTCAGCACTGTCCAGACAAAGGGTCAGGGGTCATACAGTCTCATAGGACAGTCAGAGAAGAATAAAAACTCCTCCTACAAGCTTTAACCAATGCTCAGCCGAACACTGATAGAAGTCACAAGACTGCTATGTATTGCTGATGAGAAAAGGTATTTAGCAGTTTATATTTACTAAAATAATTGCATTTCCATGTTGTGTGTACTGTGGGAGACCAGATGCAGTGAATGCAGGGTCCTGGGTTTAGTAACACTTTAAATGAAAGTCTGAAGGTTCCTGAGTAAAGCCTGAGTATAAACCCTAACATTGGAATTATAACCACCCCATCAGTAGAAAGGCGTCAAAGGGTTCATTGGTCCCTAGCACAGCTATCTCTCATACCTTTTCTGCACAAGTTAATGCGACTAAGAGTCTGGTCTTCAATGCAAGATGCCACAGTGAAACCCCACCTTCAGAGGAAAGCCTTTTCGAAAAGATGAAGTCTAAGAAATAGACAGTGCAAATTTCTTTCCTGCAACCTGGAATCCCTCCTGCCAAGCAAATGTCTGCTCCTGGCAGGGGGGCAGGGGTGAGCGGGAGAAGCCATCCCCATCAGGGGAAGACATTGATTACTGCTAGAAGCAATAGCAGCTGTTAGCAATAATCCCAAGTGAATCCGGCAGGCTGGTTGTACCCAAGTTGATTGATCGATCAGCTTGGTACATTCAGCCTGCCCACACATGGTTCCAAGATTCAAATCTATGGCCGGCCTAAGGCTAGCTGAAGATCCCATTTCAGGAAGAGAAGTTTTATAGGCAATTTTAATCCCATTACTGCCTTGAAATATTGGATATTTAAGTAGTTGGATGACCACCGGGCTCTTGAGAACGCTGAAATAATCGAGACATGTGCTTTTAAAGTACTAAGGCTGAGTCCCATATGAAGGCCTTTCTGGAGGAACTCCAGCACATTGTGCACTTGAGTGTCTACTGTTTAAAAACATTGAGCAGCCACAAACAGTTAAAATTGCTGCCACACTCTGTCACAAGTCTTGTTAGTACTGTTTTTGCTAGACTTTAGAAGTGTGTCCACTAACTTGACTGAGCAGCCTAAGCAAAGCAACTTCTGCCTTTCAATATAGGCCTTTCAATATAAAGCCTTTCAATAAGACCTTCAGGCAGACTTTCCTTGGATGACAAATGGAACCCTTGTTTAAGAGATTTGAAAGGGTTGGTAAGGCTAGAGGACGTCTGATGCTCAGTTGTAATATCCTGAGCCTGGCACTTAAACTGGGGCTTCTGTCCTCTGGTAATTGCCTGACTTGCTGCCTGTACTCTTGGCAATTGCCACCTTTAACTTATTGCCAATTAGTGACTGACCTTTAAAATAATTTTACTCCAGCCATGGTTAAAGGCCAGATCCCCCAGCAACAGTTTTAATCAGACGGCTCTTTTCATTGTTACAGATCACAGCATCACCCTTGCTATGAAATTATTAAAGTTGAATGAAGCTTCCACCATAAAAGCTGAGGTAAGCTTAATATTTCTCAACAAGACAAGGATTTTGGATTTACCAAGATCATTGGTAATTGTAGTCTACATCATCGATCCAGACTTCAAGAGCTTTTGAAACCGATGCCAGGACCACTGCTGTAACATATATCTTCTTAAAAAACAGATCTATTCACGTCTACGGTATCCCTGAAAGATACGGCATCTTCCAGAGGCAACATTACATGCATTGCTAGCTTCAATAAGGCCACATTCAGGGTTGCTAAGAACTTTAACATCTACTTCCCTGAAGGAATAAAGCTTCACAAATTATTCTTGATTTTTTATCCACTTTACCCTAGTCTTCTGGGAACAAATCGGGCCGTCCCATAGCAAAGCTTGTCTGACAATTTTTATAAAAGCCTGCACCAAGGAAAGGTTAAAACCTATTGTTTATTTCTGATCAGTCAAGGAATGACTAGAACATTCTAATTTTGGGACCTTCTGAGGGATCTCCAGATGAATAGATGGCTTATGGGTAGGCTGCTGGCTATTAGCTAGGCTTGTAGCAGTAAATTACTGTGATGTGTCTTGAAACACTTGCTTCATTAGCAATACAACTTGCTGATTATCCACCTCCTTATTTCACAGATAATTTTTCCCATTGAGGCCAAACTTGGACTGATCCTAAAGCTGCCAGGGAGAGACAGTTGGGCAATGGATCACCAGACTGGGGTCTAGCAAGAGTTGGCAATACGGTGGCAGAATGCAGCAAAACTACCTCTGCTGTGAAATGAACTGCCTGTCTACTTCACCTGCCCCCTGCTCCCTGCACATCCACTAGCAGGTGCAGGCATTTGGAGCAGAGCGCATGGTCAATACCAGCGTGTTCCAAGGAACTGTGCATGTGCCCCATGAGAGTACACAGCCAGAGCACACACAAAGCGGAATGCAGGTGTTCTTACTCTTCACAAACTCACAGATACACCCATAGATATGAGCAGCAAGGTTCCCTTACCCGAATCCCATTTAGGAGCTCATCACCTGGTCAATGACAGAGATTAGTGGGTTGTTATACAAAATGCCTACAAGAAGTCCTTTCTGCTACATTAGATATTGTCAGCTTTTGATGCCAAGGCTATGTTTTTTCACAGTGCACCATTACATCTATTGATATTTTTCTTTAATAAATTATTAAATAGAACATTTTTCTTGTTTGCTCACTCAATTATATCTCCTTTATCTGTAGGCATGGTTTAAATAACATTTTAATTCCTGTTTGCTTGCCTAAATATGTTGAAAAAGTGAACAATTTTCATACGGTGTACTTATAGTTTCACATGACTGTACCTTAAACAGGGCTTTTTCTTCTTGCTCTTGGCAATCAAAGGCAATGAAGATAAAGCAAGTAGAAAGTAAATATGTGTAACTGGCAGGCCAGAATTATAATACAGTAACCTGTTGCTTTGTCTTGCATGACCAAACCACAGGTTCCCATTAAGCTTACAGTTGAAAGCTATCTCTCATGGGCATGAGAAGAACCTCCCCACTAGTAAGAGATAAGGATCACGCGGTTGATCAAACCTCTTCTGACTCCACCAAAAGCTAAAAGAATATATGTTTGGAGTTCCACTTTATTATTTTGATTAATATTTCTGTATACAAGTTTTTTTCATAAGAATTCCTCTGCTCCCATTATGTTTTCCTATCCAGGCTTAACTATGACTTCAACGGGGGAACAATGGGGTTTATTTACTCAGGGCATAGAGGCTGTTTACTTAATAAAATACATATTCACTTTACAAAGTGAATGCTAACTGAGCTTAAGCCGACCATACAACAGTAGAATTTTGTTTCAATGTTCCTTCAGAAATTCTGCAAAAATGTTCATTAGAGCGTTCCATCTTACCATTATTGAGTCAACACATTTATTTCAAAACCCCTAAAGTTTCATGCAGACCTGCTACTTGGATGAAATCCTAGACATAGTAAACTCTTTTTGTGCCTAGACCATGCTCATTACAATATGTATGATTTTTTTCCAAAACGAAAACTACATTCACAGGTATAATTACATTCGGTCAAGAACAATTTTCCATCCTGCTCCTTCGAGTTTTCTCAACAATACAATCAAAAACGTTTGCTGATTTTACTCCACGAACATTATGAAAACTATAGTTTTTTAAACAAAATTTTACTAATGTATGGCCAGCTATTAGCAAATAAGGTTAAAGTGGTAGTAAATACCTGCCTGTTTATTTGTACCTACAGGTAAGACTATAATAAGGCTTACCTGTAGGTACAGTAAATATCTCATAAACATGCACCTTTTAGGAGATATTTACTATAGTAGCAGCCGGTAGCGTGCCGTCCATTGAGAGAGCCACTCCTCAGCCATGATGTCATTGTGGCTCGGCCAGTGAAACTGGCATGAACCTGGAAGGAAAACCGGGTGGAGGTGGAGGCCCTGTCAGCGTTGACAGCATGCCGCTGGAGGGCTTTGTTCTAAGGTAAGTCTTTCATAATGTACAAGTATGCATGCATACTATCACATTATGCTATTATTTTGCAGGGGACTTTTTTTTTGTAGTTTACTAACACTTTAAGCAAAAATTCTGTTTAAAGTATTTTTATTTTTCCTTCAAACATGATTGGGTGTTCCTTCAAACACGATTTATATATTTTGTATATAAAGTTAACACAGGTTAGCCTTATCTAATAGCATATGCTTTGCTAAGTAAACAGCCCCTAATGCCTTTATTAAATCAACCTTTTGTCAGAGTTTCAAGTAAATGCAATTTCCAAAACAGAAATTGTCATTTATATAAATTCTAATCTAGGAATGATTGCAATACTTACTCATTTGCTTTTTTATCATCCTCTTTTGCATCTTTTCTGTCCTCTTGTTTTTGCTCTTTGTTCTCATTGGCATTATTCTGTTCTTTCTTTGTGCTGGTTAATGTATTAGATTTTTACATGCAGAGTGGAAAGAGACTTTTCAGAAGGAAAGAACAATATGCGCTAGCTACCTATTTTCAGCTATGTCTTGAATTAATATATTGGAAAATATATAATCTGTAGGATACCAAAAGAACTTCAGAAGCAATTGTCAGATACAAAAAATAAGTTAAATAGAGGATCCAGTACTCCAATAACATTCCTCTTTTTCTCTAGTAAAAATGAACCTGTTAAGAAATATTTGTAGAGCTAAATGGTATTTAGACCTCTAGGTCACATACTGGTCTGCATTGCTGTTCAATCAGATCAAGTTATTAGATTGGCAGGTATTATTTGCTCAGGTGTACCTCCTTGTACCTGTTACCCACAGCCCTGGGAGGAGCATTAGAAGCAGATGGATCACATAAGGAGGCAAGCAGAAACAGGTGATTGTGGGGAAAGACAGAGTAAAAGAGGACCATAAAGAGGTGGTGTTAGAGGAGAGAGAGTGTGCATTGCTTGTGGCTGGTGTATGGGGTGAGAACGCTAATTAATCATGCACTGATGGTGCTGAGAGGGTGAAGAAGAGAAAGAAAGGGTAGTTGGCCATGGAACATTGGTAGAAGGGGCAGAACAGTGGCTGATCATGGACTGGGGAAGAAAGAGTGAGGAATCTTAGTGTGAGCTGCTCAAGGCCTTGCGAGAAAAGAGTAGCGTTGTAGCAAAGTGTAATTTCCTCAGTGTTGTCACATGAAAATATATAATAAAATATTTTAAAAATGTGAGGGGTGTACTCACTTTTGTGAGATACTGTATATATATATATATATATATATATATATATATAGTGACATTATGAAAGGCGAGGTGATCGATGGACGTTATGTTTCACCTTGCATATGCTCATTTGCAGGAAACTAAGGTGGAATCCGATCTGGGTTTTACCAGCCACCTTGGCAGGGTTGATTCCAGACCAGATTTTGTGGTCCACTTGTGTCCACCAAGAGGTGGTATAAAGGAAGCCGGACTGGAGCTGAGATTGGCTCTTGATCTGGGACTCAGGGAGCCAAAAACCTGAGAGAGCTGCTGAACTGAAGGATGCTTTGTGACTGAAACAAAAGGTTTGCATTATCTTTGTTTTGTGGGTGACTGGGAGAAGCCCTTCACCTCTGTCTTAGCAAACTGGATATGTTTAGATAGTGGCTGGATGGCAAGGATGTATTTTCTGTTTTGTTTATTTGATTTACATGCAACCTTTTAAACAAAACTGGCTACAAGTCAGATTTTAAGAAAGAAAAACCTACCGTTTGGACTACCTTTTTCCCAATGAAGGTGATCCCCATTGAGCCCCCCCACAATATATATATATATATATATATATATATATATATATATATACATATATATACATATATACAGTGTATATATATATATATATATTTTTTTTTTTAATTTTAAAATTCTAAATACACATTGACAGATTATCTGATTATCTACATCTAGCTTATCTCTTTTAAACATATATAGCTAGCACTATGGGGTTGATTAGAACAGGAGAACTAGAAGGTGAATGTCCACTTGGCATAGTATTTAAGGTAAAGCTTAATTTTCATAATTATCTAATCACTTGTAAGCAGAACATCATGTTTTGTTCATTTCCCTTGTACATTATTGGATACCCAAAGTGAACATAGTCTTACATTATTTATTAAGCTAAACATTCAGTTTGTAAAGTTAACATTATCTACTTCTTTAGTAAAACAAATCTTTAGTCTTGTGTGTATACATTTCAGCTTGAGCTACTGTGCTCTGCAACATCAGGCTTTTTATGAAAGCTGCTAAAGAAGTTAAAGCCCCCTATTAGTGCCTGTTAACTACTCTGTTATTTGTTAAAATGTCACTAAACCCTCAAGTAACTAAGGGGAAGATTTTCTAATACTGGTGCACACAGAATCTGGTGCAGCTGTGAATAGTAACCACTCAATTTCTAGGTTTTGTTGTCAAAGCTTAATTGAGCAAAGTTACAGTGTTTGTAAAGGCAAACATATTTTCTTTAAATAACTGACATATTATACTTACTTGCTCTGTACAATGGGTTTGCACAGAGCAGCCCCGATGCTCCTCTTCTTGGGTCCCTTGCTGGCACTCTGGTCCCTTTTCCCTGCCACTGAGTGCACTCATAGCAAGCCGCTTGCTATGGGGGCACTCGTGCATGCTCGCTCCCGAGCCCCGCACCTTGTGTCCTTAAGACGCAGAGAGTGTGGCTAGGCCCTACCCCCCACTCCCTCCTCACTTACTGTGATTGACAGGAGCGGGAGCCAAAGTTTCCTGCTGCTGCATCTCTGCCAATAAGGAGCAGAAGACCCAGGAGAGCCTCGGCTCTTGAGCACAACAATGGATCAAGATCAAGCTTAGGCAAGTATTAGGGGGTCTGAGAGGGGAGCTACACACTGAAGGTTTTTTACCTTCATGCATAGAATGCATGAAGGTAAAAAACATTCAGCCTTTAGAACCACTTTAACAGTTCACTGGTTACTATTTACAGCTGCAGCAGAATCTGAGTGTACCAGTTTTGGTAAATCTCTCCCTAAAAGTAAAAGCTACAATATATAAATGGCTACCTTATTATGTATAGTGTTGAGCGAACCCGGACTGTAACGTTCGGGTCCGTACCGAACTTTCGGGTGTCCGTGGCACGGACCCGGACCCGGACATTTCAAAAATCGTTCGGGTGGTAAATATATAACATCGAAAATGAAAATCCCTCTCTAAATGGTTTTGACCATGTGAGTCTAAGACGACGTCGACATTTATCATTGGTCACTTGACAATTTCACCAAGATTTCCGACTTACAAAAAATGGAAGTACGTAAGATACGTACTTCCATTTTTTGGAAGTCACACATCGAGGGGAGAGTCTGGGGGATTATGAACGGATTCGAACTAGAACTAGGTAACAACACGAGTTCTCGGCTCCGAGAGGACCCAGAAGACGAGGAATAACCGTCTCTACGTCGTCGTCCTTTGAAACCGAGGGCGAGGACAGTTAGTGTCATTCACTCCTCCCTCACCCCCCATCC
>BLSH010488601.1:1366115-1394446 GCA_018402905.1 Glandirana rugosa | reverse complement strand
ACGGCTACTGTTCAGACGCCATCTCACCTTCTAATCCAGTGCTCCCCGCCTCTATTCTCGGCTCTCTTTCACAGGCTCTCTGTGCGCTCTGCCTCCTCAGTCTTCTTTCTCAGCTGCCACTCTGTGCTCTTGCCTCCATGGATTTTAATCTTGATCCCGTCATTGCTCCCCTCTTCTACAGTCTATTCACGTCTCCCCGCCTCTAAATTCAGAACTCCCGCTCTCTGCATTCTTGTCTCCGCCCTCTAATTTCTCTGAGCCGGGACTACAGAGAAGGCATCGGATATCAATGCGCGCTGACAGTACTCACTGTCAGTGCGCATTGGAAACACTAGAAACAACATTGGGCGGATATACATCTGCCACAATGTTGAATTGCGGCGGAACCCCTGGGGACTTCTCGCGGAACCCCAGGGTTCCGCGGAACCCCGGTTGAGAAACACTGCCCTACAGTATTTAAAATAATAAATGCAGCTTTTACCATAATACCTTCTCTACAGCGCTGAACTCCACAGACTCTTTGATCCGTTGTCTGATGATAAAATGCCTTTTTTACATTGATGTGCATTTATCAATCTGTTAAGAATATATATAACTTATATGTAATTACCTCTTGACTCACCTATGGTATGTACGATCTTACTGTAAGAATGACCCTACAATTTAGCCATGAAGCATTTAACACACCAAAAGCATAGGTATCATCATAGTAGCCATATTGATTGGCCCATCCAACCAATATTATTCTAGCTTATTGGATGACAAAAAGAACTGATAGGAGCCTTCTGTACTTGGCAATGAAGCAGCTTGGTGTACATGTACCAAAATTCGGCCGGTTCAGCAGGAAC
Organism: Glandirana rugosa; assembly: GCA_018402905.1. Lineage (NCBI taxonomy): Eukaryota > Metazoa > Chordata > Amphibia > Anura > Ranidae > Glandirana > Glandirana rugosa. The sequence goes on along the minus strand of BLSH010488601.1, from coordinate 1,393,598 downwards.
TTCACGACTTTTGTTATGTGTGTACTGCTGTTCAACAGAAGTCGGTGTAATGTCAGGAAGGAAGAAAAATTTCCACAATGGTACATAAACAGCAAAAACAAGCTAGCAGGAAGTTTATGCCTTCCCTTTTCTATCCAAAAAAATAAATACATTTGGCTATACATACACTTTAAGTTTCACTCACTTAGGCAAAATTTGCTTGGAAAAAATGCTCTTCTTTTTCTAAATTTATTTAGAGAGTAAGTTTTTTTTTTGGTTTGTTCGGGAAAGTTTAGGTCATTTTATTTAGCTTTTCTGTTTTTGTGAGTTTTTTTTTCTGTTTTTGTGTTCGATCATTAATATGTGTATTGTTGCTGTTACTATTTCTTCATCATCTTTTTATTTTTCTATGATAAACTGTTATATAATGGGGCTAATAAAGGGCTTTTTCTGTCCATGAAAGTTGAAAGGAGCTCCGTAACCAAGCCCATTGCACCCTTGAAAATCATTACAATCCACCTTTATTTTGCTTTCCTCACTGATGTCAATGCTTTTAACCAAAGTACCAAATGGCTCAGAAAGTGGAAACCTCTATCTGACAAATGTCACACTGCTTTGTGGCAAATTCTATTTTATTTTTTACACTTATTTTAATCAAAACACTATTAACAAGAATGTTCTCCATTCTGAAGTTATTTATGCTCAGAATGGAAGGGTCAGCCTTCATTATCACACACTGACCTTTTCCTGTGTTGTAATTGCAGTTTCAACATCCGTTTAGGTGAGAACAGGGTTCATTTACTAAAGGCAAATAGACTGTTCATTCTTCAAGGCAAGTTACACTTTACAAGAGAGGGTTCCCAAGAGCTGAGTTCTGGGGAATTTTACTTTGCAAAGGATCACCAATCATATGCAAAGAAAATGAAAAGAACCCTCCTTTTAAATGAATTAAAGAAATGTAAACCCCTCTTTGTCATGCTACAAGAAACACATTTCAAGACAGGCGCTATGCCAACCTTTCATGACAAACACTATCCCACGATGTACCACGCCACTAGCCCGCTACAGAAAAACAAGAGAGTATCAATTCTGATTCACAAACATGCAGAATTTGAGCTCAAACAACAATATGCTGATACTCAAGGTAGGTTCCTCTTCCTGAAAGGAATGTGGAAAAATAGGAAAGTGACGTTAGCTAACGTTTACTTTCCTAACACAGGACATCTAACCTTCTCGCGACTCTTAGTCGAAGAGTTGAAGGGCTTTGCAGAGGGATGCATCCTACTGGGGGGGACTTTAATGACCCAATCAATCCATTACTGGATACCTCCAATGGTAAATCGACCCTGACTTACAAGATTCTAAAAGGAATCAATAAACAATTACAATCTCTAACCTTGATGGATTCCTGGCATCTGGTGCATCCCACTACAAGGGACTACACGTTCTATTCCAATATGCATAAAAAACACTCACGCATTGATTATATTTTCATCACCCAAAGAGATCTGCCCACGATACACTCCGCAGAGATCGGAATAAAATCATTCTCAGACCACGCGCCAGTCTCTATCACCTTAAATCTGACCGACCAACCTCCCAAAAATTATAACTGGCGATTAAACCCGGCACTATTAACAGACCCTTTCACATCCCAACAAGCATCTAATGCAATTAAGACATATTTCGATCTGAACTCCTCGGATGAATTGTCGCCACTCACGGTTTGGGAGGCACACAAATGCGTCATACGGGGAGAATTCATACGCTTAGGCTCACATAAAAAGAAAGAACACACAAAGTTGATCTCGACACTTGCTCAGAAAATAGCTAAGCTAGAAGCCCAACACAAACGTTCAGTAGCAGAACTAGTGACTAAAGAACTCACTGACACAAGGGAGAAGCTCAACTCTCTACTGAACTTTAAAGCGAAACAAACCATTTTCTTAAAAAAGGGATTTTACTATGAGCATGGGAACAAAGGTGGGAAATTCCTGGCGAGGACTCTGAAAACGCTGACACACACAAATACCATCTTATCAATAAAGAACGAGCAAGGCAACACTGTACACAGGACTGACCAGATAGCAGAGGCATTCCAGAAATTTTATACCAAACTGTATAACCTGCCACCCCCACATAAACCCAAGGGAGTCACAGCAAGCAGACGCCAGGCCATTACAGATTTCCTCCAGCAAAGCGGATTACCTTCACTGACTTCAGAAGAAGCAGAATATTTAGAGAGCCCCATCACCAAAGATGAACTATATCTAGCGATTACAGCCCTCAAACCAGGCAAAAGCCCAGGACCGGACGGCTTTACGGCCCACTATTACAAGGCCTACTTCGATCTATTACACAACCCACTCCTACAGGCTCTAAACAGCCTGAAACAACCACAGTCCGTCCCTGACTCTTTTACCCGGGCTCACATTACGTTAATATTAAAACCTGGTAAAGACCAAAACAATTGTGCTAGCTACAGACCCATATTGTTACTCAACATAGATACCAAACTTCTAGCAAACATCTTGGCAAATCGCTTAAGAGAACATCTACAAAAACTTATAGGTCCAGAACAAGTAGGGTTCATGCCAGGGAGAGAAGCGCGTGACAATGTCACCAAAGCTCTGAATCTCATTCACAGCGCCCAAAATGGGAAAATTGAAAGTCTTCTCCTATCCACGGATGCGGAGAAGGCCTTCGATAGGGTCTCATGGGACTACCTACTGGTAACATGCGCTCATGTTGGTCTGCAGACCCACATGAGAACTTGGATTTCCACCCTTTATCAAAAACCTAAAGCCAACCTCAAAATTAACGGAACTCTTTCGGAAACAGTGAACATACACAACGGCACACGGCAGGGCTGTCCCCTTTCCCCACTCCTTTTTATCTTGACGCTTGAATATAACTCCAAACTCTTACTAAAACTAAAGCCAATGGGGGAATTAATCTTCCCGATTTCAGGCGCTACCATCAAGCGTCGCATCTCGCTAGAATACTAGACTGGCACTGCCATGGCCACAATAAGGACTGGGTTAATCTGGAGCAAGCTATGGTGTCTACCCCTCTGAACTTCCTACCATGGGTGCCCCTTGAAGCACTGCCACAGTCACTCAGACAAAACCCATTATTGGGTGCAACCCTTGAAATATTTAATGGAATAGTCAAAGTCGGGTCCATATCCTCCACCCCAGGTCCCCTGACCCCCATTACGCCTAACCCTGCATTCTCCCCAGGATTGATGATCCACCTGCAGAGCCCCCTACTGGCCGGCCAATGCATACAAGGCGATAAAATAATCCCGTTTGAGGTACTCGCTGACAAACTGAAGCCCTTCCACACCCTCTCGTTCTGGACATACCGCCAGATTCACAGCTACCTTTTCTCCCTAGATAAGACAAACCTATACAGACCACCGACTCCCTTTGAGACCACGTGCTTGGCGGGTACTCCGGTCACAAAGACCATATCCCTAGCCTACACATGGCTGCAAGAGACAGATCCCTCAGGTCCTACTTCCTCCCAAACAAAATGGGAAACTGCCCTACAGATAGGATTCTCCGAAGAGCAATGGCAGAGTACCAGACTCCAAGAAATGTCCTACAAGCTGCTTACACATTGGTACATGACCCCTTCCAGACTATGTAGGTGGTACCCCGCAGCATCTGATCGCTGCTGGAGATGTAAGAAGGTACGCTCCTACATATCTGGTGGGAGTGCGAGCTCGTAGCCCCTTTCTGGGAGACGGTTCGGACCCTAACTACACAAGTAACCGAAACACAGATCACACTAGACCGTGCCTGCTGTTTACTACACATAACAGATAGCTACAAAAACTCACTGACTAGACACATGCTCAATGCGGCCAAATCACTGATCCCCAGACACTGGAAATCCACCCGACCACCGTCGACTGCAGAATGGCTCCAAGAAATCGAGAACTTGTATCAGATGGCCAGGGACTCCTCAGACAGATTTCATAAAATGTGGAAGCCCTGGGTACTCTTCAAATATTCTGATCGTTTTACAAGCATTTCATAAAACAACAACCGCAACTTAAACCCGTCACGACTGGAGGGAGGTCCCTAAAGCCTGGCTTGAGGATTGAATATTATTGTCACTTACGACGAGACGAAGCACTGCAGTATATCTACAACTGGACAAATGACGCACTGGCATAACACCATAACACTATTAGGTCAAAGCCCAGTTAGGGTTGTTTTTAACCAGCCCTGTGGGACAATAAGCGACGGGATCCTGGCCTGACTCATTAGGTCTAACATTACCCAATTGCACTGCGGCTCTTGTGGAAAGTTATCCCGAGCTGGATTAGGTGAGCTGTGTCTTGGGTCTGGGGGGGCCCGGGGGGCTGCCCCTCCCCCCCAGGGAGACACCAAGATCCCATTTGGGGGTGTTCTGGGGGAGGGTGGTGGCTCCTAGGGTTCTGCAGAACAAGGCGAAAGACGGAGATATACCATTTCTTCTTTTTTTTTTTTTTTTTCTCCTCTCTTCTCTTCCCCTTTCATAAACCGCTATTTGCTTTACGTGCTCTATTTGAGTCGACTGCATCTTGCCTATACTTAAGATGGTCTGTGTGACGGACCTTATTGTCATGTTTATTCATTCATTCATGTCATTTGTGACTGCATATTCTCTGTAAACTGTACTACACTGAATAAAACAATTGTTTAAAAAAAAATAAAAATAAAAAGAAAATGGAAAAAAAACTGAGTTTTTTGCTTGTATATGATTGAACGATAGAAATCAACAGAGTTTCACCACATTCACTACACTCTAGCCTCTTACCACCCACCCACCCAATGTCATATGACGTCGCGGATTTTTAGTGGTGTTATCTGAATGATGCCTGCAGTATCTTCTTTTATAGCCGGTGATTCCCTGCACCATAGGAACAATCATAGTGGCTGTTCCGCCACTTGATCGTTCTTACAGGCGGCGGGAGGGGACGTCCCACCCTCCCGCCGCCCTCCGGTTCTTCTCCCGGCTCGCCCCTGCGATCGGTGAGCCAGAGAAGAAACTGACCGGCGCTGAATGATGACCATAGAGATTTCTGGTGGGCCAGATGGCCCCCGAAGTCTCTATGACTGTTCGGAGTCACAACATCACGCCCGGCCTCTGCATTTGAAAAAATGCCGTCGCATCGGCTAGGAAGCCCAGTTTTTTTTTTTTTTTTTGGGTTTTTTTTCTGGGGTACTTATTGACCCCAGATCTCACTGTAAAGAGGGCCTGTCATGCACTATTCCTATTACAAGATTCTTGTAATAGGAATAAAAGTGATAAAAAAAATGTAAAAAGCAAGCATCAAACTAGAAAAATAAAAGTAAAATTAACAATAAAAAGAAAAAAAAAAATCAAAAGTGCCTCCGTCCCCGTGTGCTCACTCGCAGAAGCGAACACATACGTAAGTGGCGGCCACATATGTAAACGGCGTTCAAACCACACATGTGAGGTATCACCGTGAACGTTAGAGCGAGAGTAATAATTGTAGCCCAAAACCTCCTCTGTAAGTCAAAACATGTAACCTGTAAACAATTTTAAAGCATTGCCTATGGAGATTTTTAAGTACCGAAGTTTAGCGCCATTCCACGAGAGTGTGCAATTTTGAAGCGTGACATGTTAGGTATCTATTTACTTGGTGTAACATTATCTTTCACATTATGCAAAAAATTAGGCTAACTTTACTGTTTTTTGTAATGCATGAAATTGTTTGAAAACAAAAAAACGTGTTTAAAAAATTGCTGCGCAAATGCCACACGAGATAAAAAGTTGCAACAACAGCCATTTTATTCTTTAGGCTCTTTGCTAAAAAATCATATATAATGCTTGGGGGTTCTGTGTAATTTTCTATAAAAAAAATGATGATATTTACATGTAGGAGAGAAATGTCCGAATTGACCTGGTAGGCAAGTGGTTAAGGAAGAATTACACGAAAAGTACAACTTCCTTTGCAAAATGAAAAATATATTTGCCTTTGGCATATCAACCCCAGTGTCACCAAAAGTGAAACTCCTATTGCAAGGGATGACTGTAATTTTGATTGCAGCTCAGTGCAATGAGCTTATCACACAAGCAGAAAAAGAGATTTATGGAGGTTTGTCACTAAAATCCAAAAAGAAAACAAAATGCCACCAGGATAGGAAAACTTGCCTAGCCCACTCCCAGTGTCACTGATCTTCACTTCTTGAAGAGAATACCCCCTGCGAAGATAAGCACTGTCCTCGGGCTAGGTAAGTATTGAAAGCCTTTTTTCCAGGCAGCTTATTTTTCTATTTAATTATGGTAACAACAGAGCTACTTTAGCACATAACAGTATGTGTTATATATACCTGGTTACTCTTTCTATTCGTTCTTGATTCTCTACAAAAGACTGGGTGTTACTGTTCCTGCTTGACACTTCTTTAAGCTCAGGACCTCTAAACCGTTCCAAGAAAGAGTCTGGGCGCCGATCTTCCGGGACGAGGTGTCTCGTTGCCCAGTTCTGTACTGTGAGCAGAAATCTGGACAACCTATGGAAAATACTATGATCATTATTTTGATACATTTCATTGTTCTGTATAAAGGATCTATTTTATACATTTTGTTTTAAAAGGTAATTTATTAATTACATCAATTATTAATGACAGTAGAGTAAAGAGACACACGGCATATGACATATGAATAACAGTTAGAGGAGATAACTGTTTTAAATTATTCATTGAGATTATATGTTCATAGTACACAGTTACATTTTTTGATAAAAACAGAGGAACTAAAAGATAACCAAACATTTTATATGAATAACATATTTAATGACCAGGACTGTTTTACAGAATGTGGGGCCCTGGAAAGAGTTCAAGGATGAGACCAATTATTAAATTACTAATAAGTAAATACAAAATTTGCATTTAAAGCAGAACTGAACTCAACAAGTGAATATTTGCTATGTTATAAGGGAAATCTAGAGTCTGAATTTTCCTAAGCAGTGTCCTGAAAGAATTATCTTTTGTCTGGAATTCCTTAAGAAAAATAGCAATGTACTTTTTGGTATGTAAGTGTGCCTAGGCACTTCTGCACATATAGCATAATAACTGTATATCTGTAGGGTGAGATTTAAGACCCTGTTGGGCTTAACTGCTAGTCTTAAGATATTTTGAGTGAGATTTGGTGATATTACTACTGTTCTGCTCACTGTTATCCTTGCTGGAGGCTCTGACATGAAGTAAAATTCTGCCTCTATATATTGACTGGTCTGGGACTTTGTTGTAGATAGGATTTGTTCCATACTATTTGTTTCTGAGCACCCAGGCCTGTCTGATAGGGGCACCTTAGGTGTTAGGGTGAACATGGGCAGCCTCCAAACACTTCTGAAAATCCAGATATATTGGTTTAATAACATCAAGATCGTTGTAATAATATATTTTTATACTATGCTAACATTTTTGTAAATATAAATTATAATATATTTTGGCAAATGTCAGGAGCCCAATATTTTGTAATGTCTTCACTGAAGACCATGACTTATCTTCTATTTGGCAAGAATATATCTCTGGCATCCATTCGGTTCACACTAGCTGTGGCCACGGCTCACAGCAGGGGGTCCAGTGCCTCCCTGTTCATCGTATTTTGTCAGAATTCAGACTTGAAATGGAGCCAAAGACACACAGGACCCTTTTCCCGTGCAGACCGCGGCCACCTCGAAGGTGTGTGAACCGGCTCCATTGAGCCGCATTCAATTCGCATAAGTGTGAACCCAGCGTAATTGTTGAGTTTTTATTCTAATTCCAATTTCTCACCTTACTAATTTTGCTCATTATACCAAATAGATGCTATTTTAACATATTCTGAAATATAAGTTATCCTTTGACCAAAAAAGTAAAATACAAAGTCAGTGATAAAGCATTTCTTTATTTATAAGTTAACCTTTAGAGTCTAAATTTCAAATTACTTTTTCTATAGAGAGTTTAAAAGTTGTACCATAAATATAAATGTATACATTTACTTTAAGTATTTCAATAAATCTAAATATGTGGGAAGAGAAACCACACATGCAAGTGATCATCAGTATCATTTATACAGTTTCAACAAAAACATGTTGACATAAATGTATATGGAAATGAGAATAAAATTAGCAAGAATCAAAAGTTAGCAAGGCCATTCTTTTACCAAACTCACTCTTTGTTGGAAAAAAGTGGTGTGTTTAAGTGATTCTAAAGGCAAACTTTTTATTTGAAAAAAAAATAACTAACATGTTATCCCTACCTGCTCCGTGCAATGGTTTTGCACAGAGCAACCCAGATCATCATGTTCTCGGGTCCCCCGCCGACGCTCGTGGCCCACCCCCCCTGCTGAGTGCCCCCATCACAATCTGCCTGATATGAGGGCACTCATGCATGACCATTCCATAGACAGATCACCCCCACCCCTGCTCCCTCCTCACTGAGCTTATAGCTCTCACTGCTATGTCTGAGCCAATTAAGAGAGAGAGAGAGAGCCAATAGAGCCTCTACTCTTGTGAACATCGCTGGATCGAGATCAGGCTTAGGTAAGTATTTAGGGGAATGGGGGGGCTTGGGGGGGGCTGCATGCAAAAGGTTTTTTACCTTAATGCCGTGAATGCCTTCTCCCTTTAGAATCACTTTTAGCTCATTATCACTTTTCGTGGTAAATTAAGGTTTTACTTGTAACAGGCATGTTGTCATTGAGCCAAAAAGGACATTCATAGATTATAAGGCTGAAGTGTGGCTGAGGGAATGCCATCAGGGAAAGGGACCAAGCCACTGAAGCCCCTTTGCTGTGCCAGAGTTTGCACGAACGGGGAGAGGCAGACCCACTGCCAGGACACCTTCTTTGCCCTGCTGTCCGCCAGAGTCGCCTTAGGTAACCAAAGCGAGTGAATGCCCATCAGAGGGACAACTACTGCTGTGTCGCTGGGTCTGGTGAGAGGGCCTTGCATTCATTATTTTTTAACGCTACTATCGACTGAGCGATTAGGAACTGCCTGACCTGCTAGCCTTAATACCGCCTGCAGGCTTTACTGATGGCTGCAACGAGGTTCAGCAATTTAGCTGGCGAAGATTCCGGTCTAAAGACTGCCCCTAAACTTAGCTATCCCGAAACCTTGGCCGTTTGCTACTTAAAGGGATACCATAACGCTGTCTATTCATTTGAGTGCACTCAAAAGCTAGTGTGGATTTATAAGTACCCTTGTTGCATTTAAAGTTTATATACATTGTTTATTGCTAACTTGCCTGCAGTGTGTGTTAGATTCGGTTTAACTGTTACTTACGCTAATCCATATCAATAGATTAAGCATATTTACCACTAAACAGATGTATATGCATTTATTGGCATATCCCACAGCCAGAAATCTCACTGCCTTTATACTGTATGCTAACTATACAGTGCAAATCAATCTACAAACCCTGGAATACATAGACTGGCACAGAAAAATTTTGTGAAAGTGTCTCTCATGTGTTTTAAAAGTGGTGCAGTGTGTGCAAAATTCATGTACTTGTCTAGAACTTTTACTTGAATGTGGCGCATGCTGCGTCACTTTTAGATTGCACTGAGACACTTTCACAAAATCTGTCTGCACCAGTTATCCTCTGTACGCCAAAAGAAAGTTGGTTTTATTTGGCTTCACTTTTGTAGGATATGAACTGTCTGTATTTGATTTAGAATTTGGCGCATTCAATGCGTCACAAAGTAGAAGTGGCGCATTCAATGCGCCACAATGTAAAAGTAGCACATTTTACAACTACCTTAATTTGGTGCACGAGATACTGACAGAACCAAAAGTATCTTGATGCTTCATGAATTTGGCAATACATTAACCAGAAGGTTTATTGCCCCAATTCATCTTCACCACTGACAACTTGTTGTTTTCATTATCAAACCACACTTGCATGCGTGTCTGTGTTAAATTTATCTCTATGATTCAACCTCCCTGCTCTTTATTGTTTGGTTACCTGGCCATTCCTCCTCTACCTGTGAACGAACTCCTGCGGGATTCCGTAAGGCCTCTTGGATCCAATGCAATAACACGTTGTAGTTCAGATGATGTGTCCTCACAGATTGAGTGAGCCCTGCAGAAACACCAAGAAAACCACAACACAAATCAAACTCGAGCCATGTCATTACTAACCTAAAAAGTACTATCCAAGATCTTGGACACCATTTGTTCTTTCATATAAGATGTAAGGCTCTCCGTAATGGAGAGAAATTATTAAAATAAACAGAAATGAAAAATGGAGATAATGGTAACATGAATTTATTCTTATGTGTAAGCTCTGCCAATTGAGATTTAGATCTGTAATGGCATAAACTATATACAGTATCTCACAAAAGAGAGTACACCCCTCACATTTTTGTAAATATTTTATTATATCTTTTCATGTGACAACACTGAAGAAATGACACTTTGCTATAATGTAAAGTAGTGAGTGTACAGCTTGTATAACAGTGTAAATTTACTGTCCTCTCAAAATAACTCAACACACAGCCATTAATGTCTAAACCACTGGCAAAAAAGTGAGTACACTCCTAAGTGAAAATGTCCAAATTGGGCCGATTAGCCATTTTCCCTCCCCGACTCGTTGGTGTTACAAGGTCTCAGGTATGAATGGGAAGCAGGTGTGTTAAATTTGGTGTTATCACTCTCACTGTCTCATACTGATCACTATAGGTTCAACATGGCACCTCATGGCAAAGAAGTCTCTGAGGATCTGAAAAAAAGAATTGTTGGTCTGTATAAAGATGGCCTTGGCTATAAGAAGGTTGCCAAGACCCTGAAACGGAGCTGCAGTACAGTGGCCAAGACCATACAGCAGTTTAACAGGACAGGTTCCACTCAGAACAGGCCTCACCATGGTTGAACAAAGAAGTTGAGTGCACGTGCGCAGTGTCGTATCCAGAGGTTGTCTTTGGGAAATAGACATATGAGTGCTGCCAGCATTGCTGCAGAGGTTGAAGGGGTGGGGGGTCAGCCTGTCAGTGCTCAGACCATACACAGCACACTGCATCAAATTGGTCTGCATGGCTATCATCCCAGAAGGAAGCCTCTTCTAAAGATGATGCACAAGAAAGCCTTCTTTGGAGGACCATATCGGAGAGGTGTCTAAGTTCAGACTCCTAACTACACCAGAATAAGCTGATTATGACCCCCAGACTTCAAAGCTGAGGGTCCATTTTGTCTGGTGAGTAGGGGTGCGAGAGGGGAGTGTGGCACCTTGCACGGCACGTCTGTTTTAAGCACTTCAGCACTTCAAGGCAGTGTATGGAGCACCTGAGCACTTTTCTTCAAGGATCATATGGAATACTTTTATTATGAGCACTGGAGCACTATATTTATGGACTTTTAGATTTATATGGATAGATAATTGGTTTATATCACTGCTTTGCACATTGTCGCTGCTAGCGCTGTTCTGACACTGATGCACTTTATTTGTGGACTTTTAGATGTATATGTTCAATACACAATAATTGGTTTACATCGCTGTTTTGCACATTGTCGCTGCTAGTGCTGTTTTGGTGTATGTTATAATTTTTTAGGTAGTATTCCCACCTGTTGGACAGCAGCAGCAGTTTTGTCACATTATTATTTGAATCAAAAGTTTTATCCTTAACGCAAGTTTTTTTCTGTGTTATATTAACACCAAGGCAATGAAAGCTGGTGGGTAACATTATGACTGTAAATCCAGCCCAGTTTTCAAGCACTCCCTGACAGAGGGATGTCACTGTTTTTGGATCACTTGACCGCATGGAAACTGAATTTAAAAAAGGGTACTTACACTGATCAATTTTATAAATGCTATAAAACTTAGGTAGGAGGATGAGGGGAGGCAACATTTTTAAGCAGACTTTTATTAGCCTTTACTACCACTTTAAATATGAAGTTTAGCTAAAATACATTTTTTTTCCTCTGCAGCTTTGGTTAAATTATTGCCCTGTAATGAAGTATGTGCAGGCTGCTGGATTCTGTATAAGTCTTCACTGCAGGGCTGCCCTGTCCTCTTCCTGCAGCTGAACTTCTGTTGCTGCAGGGGTTAATAGCTTCAGGTCTCCGGGCTCAGCTACACTAAAGGACTCTCTCTCCCATTACAGGCAGATCCTGTTACATGCAGTAGAACCAGTAAAATAACTTTTATCGGTAGTGGAGGAGGAAGGAGAGGGTGTTTCCCCAATGGATCATCTTTAGTGCAGCTAAGCCCGCAGACCTGATGGTCTTAACCTCCACAGTGCCGAAAGTCCAGCACCATAAAGAAGACGGGGCAGTCCTGCAGTGCAGAATTCTACAGAATTCAGCAGCCTTCACTGGTGTGACATTCATAAAGTGGTTGTAAACTCCATTCATGAAATTTGACCTAAGCACATATATCTGTACTGTTTACTTAGCTCTCTCCAAAGCTCCATTTGTTTCTGCTGCTCCATTCCTCTGTTATCAGCAGAGTCACTTCTGACAAGTCCTCCGATACAGGAGATAACAGCAGCTGAAAATTTGTGTCGGGGAGCGATCTTAGAGGTAGATAAGCAGAGAGCTTGTCTATTCAGACTACAGCTATGCAGGTTTACAGGCATGTGCCTTTCCTCCAATCAGCTCTAACACATTGTATGCCCAGACTACCCACCCACTGCTGAAAGAGGAAAAAAGATTTCTAACACAAGCTGCACCAGGAATACACATCTCTCTCTTCCTCCAGTTAAGCCATCTTCCACACAGTTAGAAAGCATTCCCTAGGAGCACACTTAACCCTTTGATCACCCCTGATGTTAACCCCTTCCTTGCCAGTGTCATTTATACAGCGAGAGTGCATTTTTGTTTAGCACTGATAACTATATTAGTGTCACTGGTCCCCAAAAAGTGTCACTTAGTGTCCAATTTGTCCGCCGCAATGTCGCAATTCTGCAAAAATCGCTGATCGCCGCCATTGCTAGTAAAAATAAAAATAAAATTGCACTAAAATTATCCCATAGTTTGTAGATGCGATAACTTTTGCGCAAACCAATTAATATACGCTTATTGGGATTTTTTTTTTACCAAAAACATTTAGCTGAATACATATTGGCCTGAACTGATGAAAAAAATAGATTTTTTTACATCTTTTTTATTGGGTATGTTTGATAGCAAAAAGTAAAAATGATTGTTTTTTTTTCTAAAATGTCTGTCTTTTTTTGTTGATAGCACAAAAAATAAAAACTGCAGAGGTGATCAAATACCACCAAAAGAAAGCTCTATTTGTGGGGAAAAAAGGACATCAATTCTGTTTGGGTACAACGTCTCACGACTGTGTAATTGTCAGTTAAAGCGGTGCAGTGCCGTATCGCAAAAAATGGCCTGGTCATGAAGGGGGTAAAACCTTCCAGGGCTGAAGTGGTTAATAACAGGAGTAGAAAGCTGTAGAAATGTAAAAACATTTTTTAAGCTAAAATTCAGCTTTAACATTTTACTCATGTCCCACAAGGATACTTTCTCTGTGAAGAAATGATTGGAGCATTAAAATGTTATTAAAATGAAATTTGCTATGTTTTCCTTATTAATTAAGGGGAAAAAAAGCTATTCTTCATTATTTCCCCACCTGTTAAGAAACGCCTGTGCATATGGCCTGTTTTGTACCACAATTCCCTGAGGTGTATTTAGTTGTGCTTATTTGTGTGCTGCCAATGTCACAGTAGCATATACTGAGTTAGTTGTTAGTGATTTAAACCCTATTTTATGACAATGAAAGTCTTAATCCTACGATATTTAATTAAGTGCATTTAAACCACCTTCCACAGTTCAGAATATACAATGCTAATATAATAACAAACAGCAAACGATGACATTTAAATATTTAACAGTGCGTTCGTTCATTTTTTATTTCCTTGGCTAGGAAGAATCAGTGGCTAGGCTCACGCAGCAGTGCGATGTGAAGGGGCTGTAGATGGCAGTGTTATGTAAGAAGATGTAGCAGTAGGGAACATGGGCCAAGTAGAAGAGCTAACAGGAGTAAATCTGATAGAATGGACATTATTAGTTAACAGTGCTGTGCTTGCTAGCATCCTCTCTATGTCTCTGATTAGAAAATAAATTACTTTTCACACATTGCCACCTTTAATGAAAGTAGTCACATTAACTGTCTGTGCTGGATAACTCTTTAAAAAGACCTTGCCCTGTATACCATTTAATGTAAAATTCCCTTTTCCTGGGCTTTTAAAGCATCACTTACATAACCACCTTTCTTAGACAAGGAACATGGAAATAGATTAGAGCTGGAAATCCTGGCAATGAGCCATAAGCACTAAGCTCCCCTTTAATATCATCAGTTAATACAAATTTTAGGAATGTTTGGGTAAAGCAGCCAACATAACTGTCACTTGCACACTACACTGAGGGGTGGATTTACTAAAGGCAAATAGATTGTCAGCTGCAAAGTACAGTTGCATTCATTTTCTCCAGAGATTTGTGAATGTGTGCTTCACTTTGGAAAGAATACCCAATCAGGTGCAAGGAAAATTTGCAGAAAACAGCATTTGTGCTTGCACATGATTGGATGATGGAAATCAGTAGAGCTTTACTTAATTTGCTAGGCTCTAGGGAAAATGAGTGCAAGTGCATAGTCTATTTGCCTTTAGTAAATCCATCCCTCACTGACCACCAATGCTAGGGGGTGTCATAGAATGCCTATCAGGCATTTGGCTCGCAGAAATGCACATGCGCACAGAATTATTAGCAGAATGGTAAACAGCCACGTGCATGCTCACGGAAATGCACATGCGCACCCTGTGCATGTTGATGTTGGTACCAGACGGGCTATTTAAGGATGCTCCTGTTCATGTTTAAGTTCTGACTGGTCTTTCAGCTAATCCCTGCATCCTGCTGCTACTCTGCTTGTTCTCTTTTTGTTGACCCAACTTGGCCTCTGACCTGAACTTGGATCTTGATTCTGCATTGTTGCCAGTTCCTGACCCCAGCTCAGTTCCTGACATCCTCACATCTTTGACTTATGATTCTGTACCTCGCTGCCACCCTGCTGCTGACCTCGGCTATCCCTGTGACCATGCTTCTGTTCCAACATCCGGTTCAAGTGCCTACCTGGCTGTCATCTGTATCAGCGCTGCTCACCATAGTGCATTCCTGTCTTAAATGTTCTGGGCTCTGACAAGCCTTGCATCTGGAACCTGCAGCCCATGCGGAGTGCCCCTTGACTTCGGCTGGATCTCCTTGCACAGTTACAGTCCCTGACCTGATGTTCTGTCAGCCTGCCTGGGACCGCATCACCTGCTGCAAGCACATCTATCAACACCTGCCAGCACTTGTGTTCTTTCTGTCCATCAGTACCCTCTGTTCCATCCTCAATGGGACCTGGGCTAGATATAGAGAGGCCTACCTCCTCATTTCAGTCTCCGATCAGGTACGTGACAGGGGGTTATTTTTACAGCCAGCCACTGACCACCAATGCTGGGGGGTTATTTCTACAGCCAGTCACTGAGCACCAATGCTGTGGGTGGTAATTTTACAGCCAGCCACTGACCACCAATTATGTTTTTTTACATCCAACCACTGACCATTAATGCTGGTGGGGTTATTTTTACAGCCAGTCACTGACCACCAATGTTGGTGGGTCGGGAGGGAGGGGGGTTATTTTTTACAGCCAACCACTGACCACCAATGCGGGGCGGTTATTTCTATAGCCAGTCCCTGACCACCAATGCTGGTGGGGTGATTTTTAAAGCCAGCCACTGACCACCAATACTGTTTTTTTTACAGCCAACCACTGACCATTAATGTTGGTGGGGTTATTTCTACAGACAGTCATTGGCCACCAATACTGGGAGGTTATTTTTACAAGCAGCCACTCACCCCCTATGCTGGGGGGGTTATTTCTACAGTTAATCACTGACCACCAATGCTGGGGGGTTATTTTTACAAGCAGACACTGACCACCAATGCTGGGGGGGTTATTTCTACAGCCAATCACTGACCACCAATGCTGCCGGTGGTAATGTTTGCCACTGAGCAGCCACTGACCACAATACCTTTTTTTTTTACAGCCAACCACTGACCATTAATCCTGGCAAGGTTATTTTACAGCCAGCCACTGACCACCAATTCCTGGGAGGGGGAGGGGGGTATTGTAACACCCAACCACTGACCATTTATGCTGTGGGGGATCAGTTACTGACTACCAATTCTAGGTGGGTCATTTTCCATCCAACCACTGACCACCAATGCTGGGGGTTATCTCTAGAGCCAACCACTGACCACCAATGCTGGGGGTTATCTCTAGAGCCAACTACTGACCACCAATACTGAGGGGGAGGGGGGTATTTTTATAGCCAGCCACTGACTACCGATTCTTCTGACCAAAGTGTTTATTGTCTAAACTGTTCCTGGTTGCTAAGTAACACTATTTTGTTGGAAGTGCTTCATTAAGGTAGGTGGAAAAAGCATATATAATGTAATAGGTTTTATATGCTTGCACTGAGTGTTGTATGTGCCTGTTATCCATGCCTCTTAATTTCTACTGTTTTACTGCTATCCTCCCAGAACTGGACCCGGAGGGGGGTGTGAGTACCTGCAACTATTCACTGACAAGAAAAAAGTCCTAATTATCAATGAAGGAGGGGAAGGAGGGCGGTTGCATAAAAAAAAAAAAAGATTTGCCCAGGGTGCCAGATATGCTTCGTACGCCACTGATCTGACCCTTTTGAGTTTAATGATACAATGTGGAAGTATTGCTACACCTCTCTGCTTCCATTTTACTGCCTGGGTGTTCACAGCCTAATGCTGATATCACATGGGAAATTTTGTAACAGCAATTTGTAGCAGCTAGAAATAGCTAGTTTTCTCTTACAATTTCTAGCTCAGTACAGAGTTGCTCCTACAGGTGACTATAATGCTTTTCTAGACAGCTACAAGTCGCTGCTTTGCCATGATCGCTAGCAGCTGCTTTGGATAACATGGCTAGCTACAGAATCTGCAGAATACATTGCTAACTCCAAATGCCGCAAAAATCAGTCTCTTGGTAACAGAGCTAAAAATCATTCTGAATTTTGATAACACAACTGTTGATGATTTTCATTAAATCCAATGAGTTTTTTAAATGCAAAGGAGAGCAATTATGTAGTTAGTACAAATCTCTGCTAAAAAATTGCGTATGTGACATCATCCTGAGGGTGACAATTCTCTTCTCCTGGGGGAGAGGTTACCTTCATTTGAATATCTGGAGCTTACCATGTGAGCTGGTTGCAAACAATGTGCAGCATATCAAAATGGTTACATTTATGGGCCTCACATGTCGACCACAGTCAGCTATTATAACCCCCCCCCCCCCATTTTTAAATATCTAACTGTGCTGCTCTTTTAATAAAGACACATTTTAAAAAATCTGAAAATCATATGTGTTACATACAGAGTGATGTATTTCAAGCATTTCTTTCTTTTAATTTTGATGATTAAGGCTTACAGCTAGTGAAAACCCAAAATTCAGTATCTCAGAAAATTAGAATATTGTGAAAAAGTTCAATATGGTAGACTCATGGGGGTTTATTTACTAAAACATAAAGCTAGAGAGGGCAAATTTAGTCACAATTCCGAGAAACCAATCAGCTTCTAACTTCAGCTTGTTTAATTAAGCTTTAACAATAAAAGCTGGAAGCTGATTGGTTTCTCTGAATTGTGACTAATTTTGCCCTCTCTAGCTTTATAGCTGGTTCACACTACAGCGATCCGACTTGCGGGGCGACTCATCGCGACCCCGCACAGCGCGACTTCAGCGTGGCTTGCAAACGACTTCTGTAATAGAAGTCAATGCAAGTCCTCTGAAGTCGCCCCAAAAGTAGTACAGGAACCTTTTTCTAAGTCGGAGCGACCTATTAGAACGGTTCCATTGCACTGCATGGAGGCAACTTGTCAGGCGACTCAAGTCGCCTGACAAGTCGCGGCAGTGTAAACCGTCTCTAAGTAAATCAACCCCCATGTAAATCAACCCCCAATGGTGTCACACTCTGATCAGCTCATTAACTCAAAACAACTGTAAAGGTTTTCTGAGCCTTAAATGGTCTCTGGTTCAGTAGGTTACGCAATCATAGGGAAGACTGTTGACTTGACAGTTGTCCAGTAGACAGTCATTGACACCCTCCACAAGGAGGGTAAGTAACAAGAGGTCATTGCTAAAGAAACTGGCTGTTCACAGAGTGCTGTATCCAAGCAAATTAATAGAAAGTTGAGTGGAAGGAAAAAGTGTTGTAGAAAAAGGTGCACAAACAACAGAGATAACTGCAGCCTTGAGAGGATTGTGAAGCAAAGGCCATTCAAGAATTTGTGGGAGATTCTCAAGGAGTGGACTATGGCGGGTGTCAGTGCTTCAAGAGCCACCACAAACAGACGTATCCAGGACTTAGGCTTCAACTGTCACATTCCTAGTGTCAAGCCATTCCTGAACCAGAGACAACATCAGAAGCGTCTTACTTGGGCTAAGGAGAAAAAGGACTGGACTGTTGCTCAGTGGTCCAAAGTCCTCTTTTCAGATGAAAGTAAATTTTGCATTTCATTTGGAAATCAAGGTCTGGAGGAAGAGTGGAGAGGCACAGAATCCACGTTGCATGAGGTCCAGTGTGAAGTTTCCACAATCTGTGATGATTTGGAGAGCCATGTCATCTGCTGGTGTTGATCCACTGTGTTTTATCAAGTCCACAGTCAGTGCAGCCCTCTGCCAGCAAATTCTAGAGCACTTCATGCTTCCCTCTGCTGACCAGCTTTATGGAGATGCTAATTTCATTTTCCAGCAGGATCTGGCACCTGCCCACACTGCCAAAAGTACCAATACCTGGTTAAATGATCATGGTATCACTGTGCTTGATTGGCCAACAAATTCGCCTGACCTAAACCAGATAGAGAATCTGTGGGGTGTGGTCAAGAGGAAGATGAGAGACACCAGACCCAACAATGAAGATGAGCTGAAGGCCGCTATAAAAGCATCTTGTTCTTCCCTTAACACATCAGAAGTTCCACGGACAGCATTGATGCAGTAATTCATGCAAAAGGAGCCCAGACCTAGTATTGAGTGCATACTTTACTGTACAGGGACATACTTTTTAGTAAGCCAACATTTCTGTATTAAAAATCCTTTTTTTATTGGTTTTATGTAATATTCTAATTTTCTGAGATACTGAATTTTGGGTTTTCACTATCTGTAAGCCATAATTATCAGAATTAAAAGAAAGAAATGCTTGAACTATATCACTGTGTGTGTAATGAATCTATATAATATAAGGGTTTAACTTTTTGAATTGATTTACTGAAATAAATGAACTTTTTGATGACATTCTATTTTTTTTTTGATGCACCTGTGTTTATTGTCAGGTGTTTTTTTCAGAGGAAACATGGCAGTATGCAGTTTCGGAAGCCCCAAACACCGAATATGGTGGCAAGGGATGCAGGAGCATGCTGGAGGGCTTATTGGCTGCTGGATGGTTTATTGATGCTGGATGCTGAAGGATCTATTGTTGCCGAGGGCGTCTGTTGTCGCTGAATGATGTTTGGGGTTGGTAGGGGAAGACAAGGGTGAGAAAAAAGTCCTGCTTATTATCTATTACTGCTCTCATATCTATCTGTGCTGGAGTTTATAGTAGTGACTTTTATCATCAATATTATACAACAGGACATTCTTAAAATCGATAGGAGTTGGATCCTGGGATTTATCAGAATGCCAATATGGGTAAAACACAAATTCACACATACACAAAGGTTGAACTAAATGGTCCTGCATCTTTTTTCAACCTCATTGACTATGTAACAGCTAGGACACAGCAAGATAGTCCTATGATGAACTAATGGCAATACACCTATATAAAATGCATTAGCACTTTAAGGTAATGTGAACAGCATTGATTCATAACAGTTCCACACAGAGCTTATGGATAGCCGTGGAGATCTATTAACTGAAATTGGAATACAACTGTACCAAGAAAAGAAAAGGGACAGGAAAATCAGGGTATTTGAAATAGGTAATTGGGAAACATTTTGGTTGTTGATATTTTGCAGCATAGGTTATAGTGTGAAAATGTTGGTTGCAAAAGCAGAAATTAGGATTATGACTACTGATTCATTATATCCATTGAAAAAGTGATTGGATTAGGGGTAAGGTCAAACGGTTTGGGATTAAGGGATCAGGACTTGGTGCATCTTAGCTTCCTTTTTTTCGCTTACAGTGCTTTTGGTTCTAAGGGAGGTCATGAATTGCTCAGCAATGACAAGCAATACTTCTTTCTCCTTGAGCCTTTCTTGCAATTACCAGGCTGACTGTGACCACCCTGGGGAGATAACCAGTACTTCTAGTGATCAGAGGAGCTTGTTACTGACCAGGGAGATTGTTATAAAATCCCAATACTTCACAGAAACCTATATAGTCATATCTGTTTTGTGTGTTTTCCCCTGCTGGTTTTAAATGTTTTGTTTCTCTATATAGTTAAATGTACATGTACAATGAATGACACTGATATTAAAACTATGTCAGTTTCAACAGGAACCGCATGCTCTTGTGGCTTGCTTTGGCTTTCTCACATCAAAGGTAAAGACAGAATATTAATGTAGCTGAAATGAAAATTGACCTCTAGTGATAATATATTCACTACGATTAAGGTTTAGAACTGTTCAGAATCAAAAGACACCCTCTCATCTTTGAACTTATCAAAGCAGCACACTACTTAAAATACACATTACATTATACCTAAGGGCTACTTAAACATTCAGAAACATATTGCTTTTTACTTGAAGGAGAATGAATTCCAGCTTACGAGCTGTTGTTGGCAATCAATGTAAATGTGCCAGAATTAGCAAATGTCAGCAAATATACATTTTATCAGAATCATTTTACGGACTTGTCTAATAAATTATTACTTTTTATTGAATCACGTTTTGAGAAGTAATAGTGAATGCCATTCTCTAATGACCCAATGTTTATTTTAAAACTACTAAAATGAATAAAGACCACATAATGCTGTGTTCAATAAATAAAAATCTCATAAAGTTGTGTGCATATTTAGATAACTCTTAACAGGGTCCAAAAATGATGCTCTGTACAGGCAGTCCCTGGGTTACAAACAAGATAGGGACTGTAGGTTTGTTCTTAAGTTAAATTTGTATGTAAGACGTAACAGGTAAATTTTTTAAGTGTAGCTTCAGCCCAAAAAAATAATTTTACGTTTTTTGGATACCATAGGGAAGGGTTAACACCCATGTAACATTTGTTTTGCTGTCTATATCCCCGTTCAGAAGATTTCACCTCACTTTCTGTCCCTGTGACAATTGGATTTTAAAAATTTTGGGTTGTTATGGAAACAAGGATTGGTGATAAAGCTTCAGTGGAGACCCCTTTTTCCCATAATAACTCTTACAGGAGTGAATTTCCCTTCCTAGGGGGAGATTTCCTCTCACTTCCTGTTGTCTCCCACTGTTTGTAAGTAGGAGGCGTTTGTCAGATATTTGTAACTAGGGGACCGCCTGTACTGCTGTATCTATAACAGTCCCAAATCAGGGGGTAAGCCCAAGCTTGACTTTATGTCTTGTGGGCTTGTGAAGTTTTGGTAGATAGTGCATGACAGGTAAAATAAGAGACTCTATTAGTTTATACGAGGCTGAAAAGGACCCACTGAAAATCAAATGAAGGGTATTTTTTCAGGAATTGATAAGCATATGTTACAGGAATCAGCTGCTCAAATAAGACCCTACACTAGATTTTTAAAGATTTCTTTTTAACGTGCTGTATATTTATTCTTATTGATGTGTTTTTAAATTCATTGTGATGTTTTCAGCAAGTACAGAAAAATACAGTACCAGCTGATCCTGACATAAATCATGTGTCCTTGCTTATGCCTGTACACTGAACTGGTTGTAGTCCAATTCAGGAGAGCAGCCTGGGTGAAATTGCTGTTCCTCCATAGATACAGTACAGTGAGTGAACATTGTCATGCTATGACATTAGTGTGGTATAGGAAGGTTCACTAGGGGTAAATAAAGGAAAAAAAGCTGAAAAAGAAAATAAATGCAGCTGCCGAATCTAAGCATGGAAGGCTGCAATTTATACATATTTTTTTTTTGTTCCTGGGTTTAGATACACATTAAAGTGTAAATGTTTTTTTTTCCTTAAAGGAGAAGTGTAGCCAAAGCATATATGGGCTATACTTCTCCTGGGGATCACAGGAGTGCAGTCCTTTCTGTACTCCTTTGACCCGTTTTCAGCCAGTTACTCCAGCAAACGTCCCTCAGCTGGTTCAGGCTCAGGAAAGATCCTGAGCTTATAGTCGGTATCCACCCAGATGCATACTGCTGAGAGCCTGAGCCAGCCACTCCCACCCCCTCCACAGCCCAGCACTCCAGTGAGCACTGGAAGGGCAGAGCAGAGAGCCAGTGACTAAAGTCACTGCTCTCTGCTTAGAGCAGAGGGGAAGAACTGAGCGATCAGCTGTGTTTGATTGCTCGGTTCTCGGAGTAGATCTGGTGGGGGACAGCTGCAGCTGGGATTGGTGCTGCAGCCGTCTAGGTGAATATGATTTTTTTTTTGGGATTCCCATACCTCTTTTAATGCGTTAAGGTAAAAAAATGCTCCACTACACTTCTCAATTTCATGCCTTGCCCTGTGTCTCATGTCTCTCAAGCCTGAACTCACTTACTGACTGACTACATATCCTACCATTTCCCAATTAGCCGACGGAACTCCAAAAAACAATCATTGATAGGAAACTTAATGCAGCTCTTAGACAGATGAAACTGGCCAAGAGCCCAGGCCTGGACGGCCTACACATACAATATTATTAAAGCTTTGCTGAATTTCTTACTCCTACTTTCCTGTGAACTTTTAATTCTCTCACCAACAATCTTCAGCAAGCTAACCAACTGTTTGCAGCTCAGATCACAGTTATTCATAAGAAGAACAAGAAAATGTGTTGAGCACAACCATCAGACCAGAGAGGGTGTCCCCAGTGGATGAATATAGGCCTGGCTGGAAGGTGTCAGTATTAGGCACTAAGGCAGCACTCCAAGAGGGAAGGAAGGAAAACGACCTCACTTTAGTCACAAATTACCACCTGATTTCACTACTCAGTGCTGATATTAAAATATACACGAAGATCCTACCTAATCATCTTCTTCTACTCCTATCCTCCTGGGTTAAACAAAATCAGGTGTGTTTTATTCTGGGAAGAGAAGCTTGCAATAATATCATCAGGGCTCTCAACATGCACCACTGGCTTACTAAACAGGCCACATAGGGGTTTTTTCCTTTCAATGGAGATAGTTCGACAGGGTGGCCTATGACTATATGATGGCGGGCTTCCTTCTCTAGGTTTGAGTCAGTACCGTGCTATAAAATTTGTGCCTTATATATTGAGTCCTAGGCGAGAGTCAAAGTTAATGGCTACCTGGCAGAGCTGCCCCCTGTTGCCTATTATTTTTGTTTTGTCTCTAGATCTTTTCTTGCGGAGTTTAAGGGCATACAAGTATATGAAGAGGTATATAAAATGCTGCCTTTGTGGATGATATAATTCTTTTCCTCATCAATTCATTAACCTCTCCTGCTCTGCTACTAGAGCTAGAGTTATTTTGATGACTTTCAAATTCACTGATAAGCTATTCTAAATCCTATGCTCTCAATAGCTCTTTCCCCTCGGATCTAGTCTATCACTGCCAAAGTATATTTCCATTCACATGGAAACCTATTGCGATCACGTATCTGGGGATACAATTCACAGCCTACTCTGCACCCATAATTTCTTGCAACTATTACAAACACTTCAGTAGGATCTTCAATGTTGGGAGAACTGTGATTCTCATGGTTTGGGAGGACAGCAATCCTTAAAATGAACATATTGCCCAGAATACTGTATCTCATGACATCACTTCCTCTTTGAATTCCTTCAGCTTTCTTCACCTCCTTGCAGAAACTTTTCAGCAGGTATATTTGGAAATTGGCTACCCCGAGAATTAGCTTAACAACATTCTCTCTTTAAAAAACTCAAGGTGAGATTGGTCTCCCTGATGATATAGGGTGACTCAGAGCACAGAGCATGGCGCTCACAAGCCCACTCACGTGTGTAAGAAAAGCAAATGATTATTTGCTTTTCTAACACTGAATTGTCTCTTCGCAAATCAGGTACTTCAAAGAAAGCCCCCCCCCCGCCGCGGTAATTCATGCGGCTGGTATGTTACCAATTTCCCGATTGGCAGAAAAGACAGGTAATCCTATTGGGCGCCTTTCTTGGAGGAGGAGGGGAATGCCTGGCCGAAGCCAAGCACACTCCCACTCGCCGAACACCGCTGCCCGACCGCCCGCTTCCTAGATGGGGTAAGTGCGGGACTTTGATGTTCCAACTGCCCTCCGGTGGGGGGGTGCCGTCAGTGCCACGAGCCCTGCGACGTACGGGGGAATGGATGCTATATGCCCCCCTGGTGATGCTGTATATATCCCTCTGGTGATGCTGTATATACCTCTATCTGGTGATGCTGTATATACCCCTATATCCTAAGCTGTATATACACGGGGTGACTCTGCTTTGCTCAGTGGGGGATCTGTGAGTTTATCTCAGCTGAGCCTGGTGGGATGGAGCCCGCTGGGCTGTATGGGCGGTCAGATGTCAGACTTTGCTGTCCGTTTACACCTGACTGTGATCTGATCAGATCCGCCCAGACAGGGGAACAGATCTCCTTCCGCCCCGGTTCACATATGTGCAATCTCAGAGATCGCATGTGATTCGCACACGCACCGCAGGTGCCAAACACATGTGATCTCTGAGCAATGCAAGTTCAGCCATACAGTTGTAGGGCTTAACTCGCATTGGATTTCCCACAGTCGCATGGCATGTGTGTTCTCACCTATGCAATCCAATTCCTGTATGAATCCACAGTTCACACTGCGATCTATGAACAATTCTGAGGGTGTCCTTAACTTTGTAATGACACCCATAGTGGTTCACAGAAAGCAGTGTGAACTGCCTGTGGGAAGAATGCGATGCGGGAACCGGCTCTGTAATTGCACCGGTTCCCGCATCGCATATATCTGAATCAGGGCTCCATTTCATTTTAGTGGACTGGACTGGAAATTACACCCGCTGCTCCAAGAGAATGGAGGGTCCAATTGGGTCCACCTAAAAAACAGACAGACGAATCCAATTGGACTTTTCATGTAAAAGTGCCTAAAGTGCAATGTGATAGAGAGAATAATTAATATATGTACGTCCAAAGTGTACTATAGCACTATTCTTTGCATATACAGGGTTTCCTGTGGTTGGTACCGGATTGGACGGAGTGGCCAAAGGCCATTTTTGGGAGCAAGCCATCATACCTGCATTGTTGCTTTTTTGAGTGAAGTGGCTGCAAATATCCGACAGATGACAAGCACACATAACCTTTTTAAAGTCAAATTTTTTTGTAAGCAGATGGTGTGTGCTCTTGTTTCTTGATGATGTTACACTGAAGTTGGTGCAAACAACTTGCAGTGGATCTACACAAGTTTATCACAGCACAATTCTATTGGACTTTTTATATGATATGTATGTTTTATGCATATTATTGATTGCACTAGCACTTTGGAATGTACATGTATTAATTATTCTTGATATCTATCACATTGCATTTTATTGTGGTTCACACTTATATAATGGATGTTTTTTTCTTTGTTTCTTTGAGTCCCATCCCTGGTGTCTGGGGTCGGGGTGGTGGAATGGGGGGGGGGGGGCACCAAAATGCACCTTCGCCTATGTACACAAAAATCCTGGCACTGGCCCTGTATATACCCCTATCTGGTGATGCTGTATATACCCCTATCTGGTGATGCTGTATATACCCCTATCTGGTGATGCTGTATATACCCCTATCTGGTGATGCTGGGATGTATACTCCTGATACAATGGGTGGGATCTATAAGGGGTGGGGCTTATGAGAGGTGCGAGGGGTCAAGAAGGAAGGGCAGGGTCTAGTCCCCCCGTCCTGAAATTTTACCAGCTGCCACTGCTAGGGAGGAACCAGGAGAAGATAGAAACTGACAGCTGGTGGGAAACTTTCAGAAGAGGAGGTAAGGATCCTTTCTGTGTAATATCCTTTCAGCCTCCATGTCAGCCTATTGAAACGTTTCCAGCGAATACTTCAGTCTGCTACCTTTGTCCTTATGTTGCTCGTTGTTCTGCATCTTCTGTGCTTTTACTGCTGATTTTGACTCACATTGCAAGGACTCTGTTGCCCTTGGTTAGGACTCACTGCCTTCTTGGATCTTTTGCCCTTTTTGCTGATTGCCTGCAGGTTGCCCTGATTTCTGGCCTGAACTTGATTACAGTATAGAACCCTGTCTGGCCCTGTCCTGCTGTCTGCTGTCACTAGTAAAGAATTCCCAATAGTATTAACACCAGAGGCTCTTGTAAGAACCAGGCCATCATTATATTTTGTGCCTCTTTTACCAATTAATGGTGACAAAGAAAATCCACCTATATAGGTAAAACCAATTTGTTCTAGCTGAAGAAGCTATGATAAGTTACATAGTTAGTCAGGCTGAAAAAAGTCCATCCAGTTCAACCAAAAAAAAAAAAAAATTATATATAACCAAACAATCCCATATACAATCCTTCACCCACAGTTGATCCAGAGGAAGACAAAAAACCCCAGCAAAGCATGATCAATTTGCTATAACAGGGGAAAAAATTTCCTTCCTGATCCCCCAAGAGGCAATCGGATACACCTTGGATCAACTTTACCTAAAAATGTTAGTACCCAGTTATATTATTTACATTAAGGAAAGAATCCAGGCCTTTTTTAAAGCAATCAACCGTGCTGGCCAAAACCACCTCTGGGGGGAGTCTATTCCACATTTTCACAGCTCTTACTGTGAAGAAACCTTTCCGTATTTGTAGATGAAATCTTTTTTCCTCTAGACGTAAAGAGTGCCCCCTTGTCCTTTGTGATGACCTTAAAGTAAATAACTCAACACCAAGTTCACTATATGGACCGCTTATATATTTGTACATGTTGATCATATCCCCTCTTAATCTCCTCTTCTCAAGAGAGAATAAATTCAGATCATCCAGTCTTTCCTTATAGCTGAGCTCCTCCATGCCTCTTATTAGTTTGGTTGCCCTTCTCTGCACTTTCTTCAGTTCTCCAATAGCCTTTTTGAGAACTGGTGCCCAAAACTGAACTGCATATTCCTGTTTATATATTCGCCAGGTATATCACTTGAACCACAACTCAATAAATGAAATTCCAGTAGTGTTTCCTGTTCCCCCGTGAGAAATGCAGATCTCCTTTTTTCTAAAGTAGATGTTTATGCCTTTCCAAAGAAGTGTCATTCTCGACACTTTTACACCTTATCTGAGGGGGGTCTCCACCAAAACCGGTCGTGCCAACTAACGAAATTTTTTCCGGACCTAAGAAAGGAATTACATTTATTATATTGACCCATGATTGTAAAAATCCATTTCAACTAGGTTCCACATAGGCTAACGGAGAACCCCCTAGTCCTTCCTTTAAAAAAGGGG
>BLSH010488601.1:1291734-1333109 GCA_018402905.1 Glandirana rugosa | reverse complement strand
AGCAACAGCTGGCCCTATAGGAGTAGGCAATGGTTTTTGAACAAGAATCTGTCCCTCTAAGCAACAGCTGGAAACTCTCCCTTTAGAACTAGGAGATGATTTTTGAACAATAATGTGTCACTTACAGCAACAGCTGGCCCTATAGGAGTAGGCAATGGTTTTTGAACAAGAATCTGTCCCTCTAAGCAACAGCTGGAAACTCTCCCTTTAGAACTAGGAGATGATTTTTGAACAATAATGTGTCACTTACAGCAACAGCTGGCCCTATAGGAGTAGGCAATGGTTTTTGAACAAGAATCTGTCCCTCTAAGCAACAGCTGGAAACTCTCCCTTTAGAACTAGGAGATTATTTTTGAACAATAATGTGTCACTTACAGCAACAGCTGGCCCTATAGGAGTAGGCAATGGTTTTTGAACAAGAATCTGTCCCTCTAAGCAACAGCTGGAATCTCTTCCTTTAGAACTAGGAGAAGATTTTTGAACAATAATGTGTCACTTACAGCAACAGCTGGCCCTATAGGAGTAGGCAATGGTTTTTGAACAAGAATCTGTCCCTCTAAGCAACAGCTGGAAACTCTCCCTTTAGAACTAGGAGATGATTTTTGAACAATAATGTGTCACTTACAGCAACAGCTGGCCCTATAGGAGTAGGCAATGGTTTTTGAACAAGAATCTGTCCCTCTAAGCAGAAGCCTCAAATTACTCCCACAATCTGATCGTTGTGTACGATCCCACAATCTGATCGTTGTGTACGAACGTAACGATCGTTGTGTTAGGCAGGGTTTGATCTGCAATGTGTCACTCAAAGCAGCAGTATGTGAAATCTCAAATTACTCCAACAATCTGATCGTTGTGTACGATCGTAGCGATCGTTGTTTTATGCAGAGTTTGATCTGCAATCTGTAACTCAAAGCAGCGGTATTTGAAATCTCAAATTCCTCCAACAATCTGATCGTTGAGCACGATCGTAGCGATCGTTGTTTTATGCAAAGTTTGATCTGCAATCTGTAACTCAAAGCAGCGGTATTTGAAATCTCAAATTACTCCAACAATCTGATCGTTGTGCACGATCGTAGCGATCGTTGTTTTATGCAGAGTTTGATCTGCAACTCAAAGCAGCGGTATGTGAAATCTCAAATTTCTGCTATCTGTCCTCAGAGCAACAGCACAGCAGTAGTAATCTATCTCAGGATGCAGGATCAGATGTTGTTAAAATGTCTCTAATCTCTCCCTGACGCCGTCAGCTTCCTCTCCCTACAGCTAACCCAAGAGTATGTGACTGCAGCATCAAGTGACTAAAGCTTATAAAGAGGCTGAGTCATATGATGCACTGTCCAATCACAGCCATGCCATTAGTAGGCATGGCTGTGATGGCTTCTAAGGGCAAACCAGTGAAAACGCTTGTTGATTGGCTGCCCTGCAGCTTCTCAACACGTGGAGTAAAATACCAGAACCCCGGACCCAAACCCGAACGTTTTTTGAAATGTCCGTGTTCGGGTCCGGGTCCCGGACACCCGAAAGTTCGGTACGGACCCGAACGTTACAGTCCGGGTTCGCTCAACACTATTTACTACTTTCTAAGTCACTGAACTGGAACAAATATTCTACAAGCTAAGTCAAAGTGATTTGCATACTTAGCCAGGTAATGATTTATAAAGCATTGAAGACAGAGGTTTGGCATGACTGCTAGACTTGTGCATGGCTGAAAAATTTGTTTTCGTTTTTTTGTGTTTTTATTTTTTCAGAAATTCAGAAATTCGGAAATAAGAAAGAACATTTGAAATAATAACTTATTATTTCAAATGTTCTTTCTTATTTCAGAATTTCTGAATTTTCAAAATTCTGAAATAAGAAAGAACATTTGAAATAATAATAAATGACTATTAAATTATAGCTATTGGAATTTGCTTGAAAATGTGGCTATTAGTGAACTTAAATATGAAATTTATCATTAACAGCCATATTTTCAAGGAAATTCCAATACCTATAATTTATAATTTAATAGTTATTTATTAGTTAGTTACTATTTCAAATGTTCTTTCTTATTTTCGAATTTTTGGATTTCCAAATTTCCGAATTTTCAAATTTCGGATTTTCAGCTGTTCCGATTGCCGAATTTCCGAATTACTGCAGTTGCCGAATTACTACGGATTACCGCAATTGCCAAAGTACTGGGAATTTCCAAATTACCGCAATTTCAGAATTACCACGAACTACCGCAATTGCCGAATTACAGCGAATTTCTGAATTTTTGAATCGGAAAAACGAAAATTCGGGAATACAGGGAACTGGCAGCGCACAGTGGAGAAGAAGTGAGGAGGTGTCCGCTGTGCGCTGCCAGTTTCCTGTATACAGGCTCGGTCTGTACACCTCCGTAGTCTGCACATGGAAAGCCTCTTGTGAATCTATTCTCTGTAACTCGGCAACCCAAAGGAGATTACATGGCGCGCCTGTAACAGTTATTACAAGACCTATTCAAACACCCTACTGAACAACGCCCAAGAATAAGTCTTTTTTGTGTGGATTATGCAACATCTAGTCTTGTTGGTTCTACATTGATGGTCATAGAGTAACCTTTACTGTTTAAACCTGATGGATGATGACACCAATGGCTGAGGATCTTGGAGCCACCGACATTTGGTAACACAGGAAACCCCAGACACTGACCGGCATCCATGCATTTTACCCCTGCAGGGGTGATGCTGTTCGGTAAGTGGAGTATCAATAGGGGAGCACGTGTGATCTGCACCCATAGAAGCACTTAAAGATTCACCACTTTATACCGGCTGCTATAAGGATAAGCCCTTAAGGGAGTCTAAAAACAGAAAGACTGCTGTTATAAAAATTAGGAAACACCAACACCTCATTGCACTGTGCACCTGTTGGACTTCTAATACGTTTTACAATATGTTTCATATGCACTGTTTATAAGGTTGATTAAATACTGTTAGGTTGCTGCTACAGGAAGCAGAAAACACCAACATTTCAGCACACAGGGCACTTTCTTGATTCTAATCATTTTTTGGTTTGCACTATTCATATTTCAGAGATTGTCACTGGATACACACCAATTTATTATTTATATCACTGTATAGATGTGAGATGATTGAATAAGGGACGTGTTCACATATAAATACCAATCACCTGCTTTAATATTTGATTTGCGAATACACGAGGAATAATTATTATTTATTACACCAAGCACTTTTACAGTTAAGGACAATCTGATGGTTTATATTTTACCTTGTTATATATGAATATTTTGGTATATGAGGTACACATTTAGCCTCCCAGCACCACTAGGGGGCACCAGTTCACACTTAAAGTGAGACCGCCAATACTTACATTAAATTGCAAGCAGCGCCTGGCCCATTTTGCCACTAACTATAATTTTAATGGTAGATTTACTTTAACAGTGAGAGACAGAATAACAACAAAAAAATCCATAAAAACGCATTACAAAAAGTTATAAATTGATTTGAATTTTAATGAGTGAAATAAGTATTTGATCCCCTATCAATCAGCAAGATTTCTGGCTCCCAGGTGTCTTCTATACAGGTAACAAGCTGAGATTAGGAGCACTCTCTTAAAGGAAGTGCTCCTAATCTCAGTTTATTATCTGTATAAAAGACACCTGTCCACAGAAGCAATCAATCAATCAGATTCCAATCTCTCCACCATGGACAAGACCAAAGAGCTGTCCAAGAGACAAGATTGTAGACCCATACAAGGCTGGAATGGGCTACAAGGCCATCGCCAAGCAGCTTGGTGAAAGGGTGACAACAGTTGGTGTGATTATTCGCAAATGGAAGAAACACAAAATAACTGTCAATCTCCCTCGGCCTGGGGCTCCATGCAAGTTCTCACCTCGTGGAGTTTCAATGATCATAAGAATGGTGAGGAATCAGCCTAGAACTACATGGGAGAATCTTGTCAATGGCAGCTGGGACCATAGTCACCAAGAAAACAATTGATAACACACTGCGCCGTGAAGGACTGAAATCCTGCAGCGCCCGCAAGGTCCCCCTGCTCAAGAAAGCACATGTACAGGCCCGTCTGAAGTTTGCTAATGAACATCTGAATGATTCAGAGGAGAACTGGGTGAAAGTGTTGTGGTCAGATGAGACCAAAATTTAGCTCTTGGGCATCAACTCAACTCACTGTGTTTGGAGGAGGAGGAATTCTGCCTATGACCCCAAGAACACCATCCCCACCATCAAACATGGAGGTGGAAACATTATGCTTTGGGGAAGTTTTTCTACTAAGGGGATAGGACAATTTCACCACATCAAAGGGACGATGGACCAGACCATGTACCGTCAAACTTGGGTGAGAACCTCCTTTCCTCAGTCAGGGCATTGGAAATGGGTCATGGATTGGTATTCCAGCATGACAATGATGCAAAACGCACGGCCAAGGCAACAAAGAAGTGGCTCAAGAAGAAGCACATTAAGGTCCTGCAGTGGCCTAGCCAGTCTCCAGACCTTTATCCCATAGAAAATATGTGGAGGGAGCCGAAGCAAATGTCAGCCTTAAAACCTTAAAGCGGAGTTTCAGTCATATTCATCTTTCCAGTAAATACCTTATACAGCCCACTTCCTGTTTCTTGTCTGGTAAAATGCCTAGGCGTTTGACATCATGCACAGCTCTCTGCCAGGAAGGGAGGGGGGGGTGAGTCATAAGAGGGCCAATGAGGGCTGCAGAGCTGGAGGTGTGCCTCTGTATATCTGTGTAAATCCAGGAAGTGAACAGGCAGCTGTCAACAGTTAAACGTTAGTGAGATACTATATATATATATATATATATATATATATATATATTATCTCAAAAAAGCGAGTACACCCCTCACATTTTTGTAAATATTTTCTTCTATCTTTTCATGTGACAACACTGAAGAAATGACACTTTGCTACAATGTAAAGTAGTGAGTGTACAGCTTGTATAACAGTGTAAATTTGCTGTCCCCTCAAAATAACTCAACACACAGCCATTAATGTCTAAACCGCTGGCAACAAATGTGAGTACACCCTTAAGTGAAAATGTCCAAATTAGGCCCAATTAGCCATTTTCCCTCCCCGGTGTCATGTGACTCATTAGTGTTAAAAGGTCTCAGGTGTGAATGAGGAGCAGGTGTGTTAAATTTGGTGTTATCGCTCTCACTCTCTCATGCTGGTTACTGGAAGTTCAACTTGGCACCTCATGGCAAAGAGCTCTCTGAGGATCTGAAAAAAAATGATTGTAGCTCTACATAAAGATCTCCTAGGCTATAAGAAGATTGCCAAGACCCTGAAACTGAGCTGCAGCACAGTGGCCAAGATCATACAGCGGTTTAACAGGACAGGTTCCACTCAGAACAGACCTCGCCATGGTCGACCAAAGAAGTTGAGTGCACGTGCTCAGCGATATATCCAAGAGGTTGTCATTGGGAAATAGATGTATGAGTGCTGCCAGCATTGCTGCAGAGGTTGAAGGGGTGGGGGGTCAGTCCGCCGGTGCTCAGACCATACACCGCGCACTTCATCAAATTGGTCTGCATGGCTGTTGTCCCAGAAGGAAGCCTCTTCTAAAGATGATGCACAAGAAAGCCCGCAAACAGTTTGCTGAAGACAAGCAGACTAAGGACATGGATTACTGGAACCTGATGAGACCAAGATAAACTTATTTGGTTCAGATGGTGTCAAGCATGTGTGGCGGCAACCAGGTGAGGAGTACAAAGACAAGTGTGTCTTGCCTACAGTCAAGCATGGTGGTGGGAGTGCCATGGTCTGGGGCTGCATGAGTGCTGCTGGAACTGGGGAGCTACAGTTCATTGAGGGACTTCCTTTCATTTCCTGTTGGGCTATGGGACAGGAAGTGAAGGGAAATCTCTGCAGTGGGACACAGATGGCAAAATAAAATCTGACAGATGTTATCACCCTTACGTACTCTATCCAAAATGAAAAAAAAAATGTTTTGCCAATAACTTTACTTGAAGGTTTGTTCCAAAGTTGCATGATTGAGAATTGTCTAGGTACTGATTAAGGGTTCCCAAGACTACAGATGACAGTGTTAAAATGATCAACAATCATATCCTGCAGTATTAGTGTTACTGGTGTTGTAAAACAATAGATGCGTTAATTTTTCAAACTGGAGAGACTTCTTTAAAAAAGTATTAATCACAGACATATCACAGTAGTCATTTCACTTACATATGACTACTTTAGATACAATGTCATTTCCAGGGGTCCATATCCACCTACAGAAGATTAAACCAGGTGATTGCAGACGCATACCCATGCCAAAGGGCAGCAAAAAGTACTGCTGGAGAGTGTAGCAGGTCTGACCACTGCAACTCTGGTTGCAGAAAGACACAGGAGTGACAGAAATGCACAAGGGCACATAGGAAGTTCAGAGGTGCACTTGGAGACACGGATGCTCAGAGGCCTGCTGGAGACACAGGGGTGCACAGGAGACATGGAAGCATACAAAGGGGAGCTAGAGGCAGACATACCTCCCAACTTTCTGACATGGGAATGAGGGACACCTATTAGCAAAAGTATATAGGCATAGGACACACCCCCTGCCACTCCCTCTTAAAGGAGAATTACGCAAAAAAAAATTTTAGTTAAACCCATAAGTGTTTTTTTTACCACTACTATTCCTTTATATTGGCTTTTTTAAATGTACAAATGCAGCAATTTAGAAATTGGATGAAAGGTTTAGCATTGTAAAACACTTTTTGATATATAGGTATATGCATCAGACCAAAATGAGGGACAAATGCAGATAAATGAGGGACAGAGGGACATTGTTCCAAATCAGGGACAGTCCCTCGAAATCAGGGACAGTTGGGAGCTAAGGGCAGAGTTGGGCACTGGAAACAGAGAAGCACACTCTGGTATTCTGAAGACATGGAGGTGTACAGAGAAGCACTGGAGGCACAATAGGGTTGCCACATCATCCCTTTAAACCCGAACACATATTAATTACACAGGTTCTGAGGCTGAGTAGGGTGGTAATTAAACTCACTTAGTGCCTTATCTGCATTAAATTAGCCTCAGAACCTGTGTAATTCATATGTGTTCGGGTTTAAAGGGATGAGGTGGCAATAAGGCACAAGGGTGCTCTGGATACACAGCTCTGCACTGGAGGCACTAGGTGGCAGCTGGAGTACACAGAGGAAGCACAAGGACTGGAGAGAACTCTAGTACTGAGGAGGCATCATGGCATGGAGAGGGACAGAAACTTGGGTAAGACTCTGGAAACACAGACAGAGCTAGCAACATGTTAATAAAACACTGCTGCTGTCTCCTGATTGGCCATGGCACTGGCTAACAGACCACTTGATCCTAGGTAGGAGAGGTGAGTGTTACATCTTGCGGGTATTCTGTTCCTGGAACAGGAACACTGAACAGTTTAAGGAAAATAGTCTGAAACATGCAAAGGATGCAAAGTTAAAGTTGATGTAAACCCTGCTTTTGCCTCTTTGCAGCCACTTCCTGTCTACATGCATGCGCTTGAATAATGCCTGCATGTCATTTCTAAAGGCAGATTTCATGGCCAATGTAATGAGTGTTGAATTAACCACTTAAAGAGATGTTAAATCCAAAAGCAAACATTTGTTGTTTTGCGGCTTACCAATTCTTAGATGTGACGGCTGCATTAGCTTTCCTTTTTAGGGCCGGTTCACTCTGCTGCGAGCACTATTGCGAATTTAAGCCATTGCGATAGCTTAAATTCGCAAGTCATCTGCAATAATATAGTGTTCTATCAAGGCTGTTCACATCGATGCGTTGTGAACCTCATTCGTGAAAAAGGAGGGTCCTGTGCCAGTTTGATCTGTGTGCGATGCTGTGAGTTGCAAACTCAGCTCCATAGACTACAATAGAACATGGATTGAAAATGCAGTCTCCCATTCACATTACTGCGATAACTTCCCCCTCCAGCTACAGCTTTGCAAAAGATTCGCACCAACACATGTAGAAATCACACTTGTCGCAAAAAAATTTGCACCGCAATCGTATTAAATTTGCGGTAAGTGTGAACCGGCCCGTAGGCTTTTCTTTCCTTTATTTTCACCCAATGTTCTAGTCAGTAAGTCTATTGTTTTTCAACAGAACAAGCTGTCCTGCAGATGTAGCGGTTACAGGGATGAGACAAACCATTTAACACTGACAGGGATGCTTAAAATGATCAGCTTTTATTTATTCATGTAAAATCTTTTTCCCAAAAGGAAAAAAACTGCTTGCTGTAACTGCTTAAAAAGTGTTAGCTGAAGTTTGACTTAATTTTATTAGTGTATCTAAATCTGCTAGTACATCTATCATTGCCCCCGCCCCAGACAGATAATGCTGCTGTCCAAAGGTGTCTCTGTTGCTCCTTCATGCAGAGTGGGGGCATTTTAATACGGAAGGTGTGTTACTGGCCACATCAACAGGAGAAAACAGAGGTGAGAAAAGAAAGCCAATGCTACCACCATATCTAATGATTCGCTTCAATATACTACATTTTTAGTTTGGGTTTAATACCACTTTTATGTCCCCATAAGATGCCTGTGTGACAATACAGTAGCATATTTGGGAGACAGGTACAGAGCATTGTTATCTTATGACAGGTAGTGTCTGAACAACCAGGTATTATTTCCAAAAGCTCCAGATTTAAAAAATACTGAAAATAATTTTTGAAATGACCTTAACATGTTAAAGCTCACTGTATATTAGGTTTTGTTGATTGGGTTTACATATATATTAGTAATGCTGTAATTTTATCCCTTCCATACGTTTAAATATGTCATAAAATGCTGTTGACTGTCCTATGTAAGTCACCATTCTCTCAAACCTTTGCTCACCATGGCAAGCACATGTCTTGCTGTTGATGTTTTGGTGACATCTAAAACAATGCATAAATAATGTATTGTAAATACAGTATAAGCAGGTAAATGTAAGTAGGTAGTAGGGTCTATTAGAGCAGTGGTCTCCAAAACTAAGGCCCTGGGGCTGAATGCGGACCTTTGCCTGCCTTTATCCTTTGTCCTTGGGACACTACTCCTACCATTGATACAAGACACTATTCTGCCAAATGACACCGCAATGAAGCACAATATCTCCCACTGACACCAATAATGGGGCACTATTCCTCCCAATGGGACCAATGATGGGGCACTATTCTTCCCAATAATGGGGCACTATTCTTCGAATTAGATCAATGATGGGGCACTATTCTTCCCAATAATGCGGCACTATTCTTCCAATGAGATCAATGATGGGGCACTATTCTTCCCAATGAGACCAATGATGGGGCACTATTCTTCCCAATGATAGCAATAATGGGGCACTATTCTTCCCAATAAGATCAATGATGGGGCACTATTCTTCCCAATGAGACCAATGATGGGGCACTATTCTTCCCAATGATAGCAATGATAGGGCACTATTCTTCCTAATGAAACCAATGATGAGGCACTATTCTTCCCAATGATAGGGCACTATTCTTCCTAATGAAACCAATGATGGGGCACTATTCTTCCCAATAAGACCAATGATGGGGCACTATTCTTCCCAATAATGGGGCACTATTCTTCCAATGAGATTAATGATGGGGCACTATTCTTCCCAATGAGACCAGTGATGGGGCACTATTCTTCCCAATGATAGCAATGATGGGGCACTATTCTTCCCAAGGATTTCAATGATGGGGCACTATTCTTCCCAATGAGACCAATGATGGGGCACTATCCTTCCCAATGATAGCAATGATAGGGCACTATTCTTCCTAATGAAACCAATGATGGGGCAGTATTCTTCCCAATGATAGCTATGATAGGGCACTATTCTTCCTAATGAAACCAATGATGGGGCACTATTCTTCCCAATGAGACCAATGATGGGGCACTATTCTTCCCAATGATAGTAACGATAGGGCACTATTCTTCCTAATGAAACCAATGATGGGGCACTATTCTTCCCAATGAGACCAATGATGGGGCACTATTCTTCCCAATGATAGCAACGATAGGGCACTATTCTTCCTAATGAAACCAATGATGGGGCACTATTCTTCCCAATAATACCAATGATGGGGCACTGCTTCTCCCCCTAATACCAAATGTGGCATTGTTTACTTCCACTGATGGCAGGAAAATTTCTACTACCACTGGCCATAGGCTGGCCCCACTAAAGTCTGAAGGACAATAAACTGGCCCTTGGTTTAGAAAGTTTGGAGACCCCTGTATTAGAGTATATGTCCACACTTTTGGATGTGTAATTGCAGTCCAAGAACTTCATCTTTTATAGGTAATGCACTTCATCAGGTAAGGATGGTATAGAAAGTGTTTTCTGTAAGACACATTATGGTGCCTGGATAAATTGTTTTAGTGTCCAACTGGAAAACTGGTAAATTTGTCCTACCACTATTGGGTGGCACTGGGATCCAATGGTCTTTCCAGATGAAATACCAGTTACCAAGCCCTCATGATTCCTTTTGTCATAAAATATGTGTCTGTGTACTGTGGAACCAAATAGAGATATTATATAGCTCCCAACTGTCCCTCATATGGAGGGACTGTCCCTATTTTGAGATCAAATCCTTCTGTTCCTCTTGCAGCCTCAGTTGTCTTTAAAAAATGTCCTGTTTTATCACCAATACGTGTTATACCGCGCTAAACCTTTTATGCAACCTCTATATTACTGCATTTGTTATTTTAAGCATCAATGTAAAGGAAAAATAAAGGTAAAAAATGCACTTATGTGGTTTAGCTAATCATTTACTACATATTAGATAGGTCCCTTGTAGTCTGTGTAACCGGGGCCATGGCGAGGAAATGTCCTTCGCCTTTTTACTGGGTGCTAAAATGTGTCCCTCTTTATCATTTCAGAAAGTTGGGGGTACCATATTACAATGTATTGTCCTGGTACAGAAAATGCCAGAGCTATATATAAGGAAACAAAAAAGGAAAACCAAATAATAATACACGGTTTAACATTCACAGTCTTAGAACTGTTTTTTCCGCATACAGTATATACACAGTAGCTAGGTAATGTGATTTTTATCAGTTGTAATGTTTACATTCAGTTCAGTTTAATTCCTCTTTTCAAATAAATGTCAAGATTTTATACTTAAAAGAGAAGTTGGGGGGTTTTAAAAAAATAAACATAAAGTACATACTCACCTAGGTGGGCGCAGCATAAGACTTGTCCCCCACCACCTCTAAGACCAAAACTGAGTGCTCAAAGACCCCTGATTGCTCAGTTCTTGGTCTTCAGTGAGCAGAGAGCCTGTGACTGAGCACTGGGCTGTGAATGGGGCTGGAGCGACTGGCTCAGGCACACCGAGAAGTGGAGTCAGACATCTGATCCCAACCTCCTCTGTAACTCTAAACATGTAGCCTGTAAAAAATTTTAAAGCATCGCTTTGGAGATTTTTAAGTACCGAAGTTTGGCACCATTCCACGAGTGTGCGCAATTTTAAAGCGTGACATGTGAGGTATCTATTTACTCGGCGTAACATCATCTGTCACATTATATAAAAAATTGGGCTAAATTTCCTGGTTTTTTTTTTTATTCATGAAAGTGTTGTTTTTAAAAAAAAAAAAATGTGTTGGAAAATACCTTGTGGCATAAAAAGTTGCAATTACCACCATTTTATTCCCTAGGGTCTCTGCTAAAAATATATATATAATGTTTGGGGGTTCTAAGTATTTTTCTAGCAAAAAAAAGAATGAATTTTACATGTAGGAGAGGAGTGCTGGAATTTGTGGAATTTGCGCTGTATGGAAGTGGTTAAAGTAGGGAGCCTGGGCTGGCTGAGTGGCTGAATATGGGTGACAGTGCACTCCTGTGTTGCACAAGAGAACTAGAACCAAAAGAGCTTTGGCCCACTTCTCCTTTAATTAAGGATTTAATGCATTTGAATGCCTTTGAATAATTATTCTCTAAACCAGGACTCACACTTCAGCACTGGCATCTTCATGTAATTTTGTAGTTTTTTTTTGTGCGTTTTGCAGGTGTTTTCAGGCTTGATCATTTTTTTTTAGCCAATAGAAAGCTGGTTACTAGGAGAAGGCTTTATGTGCTTTTTAGCTATACCTATTGAAGTACTGGGGAAAGAACACACAATTATGCCCCAAAAAAGCTCCTGGACATTTTCTGGATGTTGAGCTCAGATGTGAATGAGCACAATACAATAACATAAAAATCTGTTGAAGCGCTTTTGGAAACATGCTTCAAATGACTTAGGTGTGAATGGGGGTTTAGCATTGCAAAGGAGGATGACGATAACCCTAATACAATTACTAAGTGATTTGAATGCTAAGGCAGATACTATTATTATAGTCAACATCATACAGGAGTACTGATACTATATCTTTTGTTTCTTACTGAAACCTAATTAAAAGTGGAATAAATCAACTCTATTCTGTTCCATTTATATCCTGATAATAATCAATGCATGACATCAACTTTTATCTGGGGTATCTGTGAACAACAATTGCATTTTCTTTGGCTGATCAACAATAGTAGATAACAACCAATGTTTCTGCTAGGCTGTCTCATGCAACCTTCACCCAACCCTAAGCAGCTGGCATTTAAAGTGACAAAAGTGTACCCGACAAAATGTGTATTTATAAAGCATGCTGCACTAAATGCAAATAAATCAATCCTATCTAGTGCTTAGGGTTGCCAACCGCCAGTAAATTTACTGACAGTTTGTAAAAATGTGTGATTTATACAATTGTCTGTAAATACCAGGGGCTGATAATTTGTCATGCTGTGCTGACTTTTTAGGTGTAAACCAGGGAAATTACTTGATATCGGTATTGTCGGTGTTTCCATGTTGTGTTTAAATATTAATTGTCTTTGTTTTTAAAGCGGTAGTAAACCCATCCATTTAACAGGTTAAAAATCAGTTAGATTTCCGGCACGTGCCGGAAATGTAACACTCCCATTGGTTGTGCTCTAAACCAAACTGTCAAATCATCCAATGGTTGGTGTCATAGCTGATCACATGTGCAGCATCATGGCAGCTGGAGGTTAAACAGAGGCCAAGATGGCAGCTTCCTTGGCTGAAAATGATAGGAGGGTTTACTACCACTTTAATAGGAGTTCTGTTATTTTTCAGGTTGCCAGTAAAAAATGTGCTCCGCCAGTAAATTTTTTATGTTTTGCTAGTAAAAAACGCTGTGGGAGGTTGGCAACACTTATTGGCCAACAACGCTCCTACGATAGCCTGTTGTCCGATAATCCAACCGTTAGTACGTACGATTCAACAGCCAATTTCCAATTATTGTCCAACAGAAGTTGTCTGAGAAGACTAGAAAACTTTTGTCTGCCAACAAGGCTTTGGCCAATTTTCGGCTTGTGTGTACAGAAGTTGGCCAAACAAAAGTTGTAAGTAGAAAAACGCATTCTCGGAATCCAGTTAGTGTTCAGTCGTGTAAACCTGTGTCCGTAATTGACAAATCACATTCACCTGAATTTCCTCTATATACACTCGTAACACGTCACTACGTTCGCCTTGATCGGACGATTACTACACTCACGTCAGTACGCTAGACAAAACCGCCGACAGCCAATTTGGACAAAAGTTGGACGTGTGGTCGTACGATCATCAGCGTGTGTGTGCGAGGGTTTACTATATATCATCAATTGCAATGTCATTATGTATTATTGCAATTGATGATATATAGTAGGTGTATGAGTACCAAGCATATGATTTGAAGCACTATATAGGATTTATTTTTTTGCATTTATCCCCATATATTTCATAAATACACAGTGGATAACAAAGTTCCATGTAAAGTCACTTATCTGTCATTGTTTAAAGTGTTACTAAACCCAGCAATATAAAAACAATTCATCCCCCACAGTGCACACAGCTTCTAAATCTTTTTATATCAAAATACTGCTGCTATATGACTTTTTTTCATCTGTATATTGCAGTCGGGTGATAAACTGCAAATAGCCAGGGCTTCCACAGTGTTCATATAGGAGGAGATTTCACTCTCTGATGATGAAACTTCCTTTTCATCAGTAACCCTTCACCCACAATCAGGTCAGAGCTGATTGGTGCTTTTCCAATGACATGCTTAGTTTACAAGTAAATGATCACTGCCTCTAGAAATGCACTGCAGTCTGTGTCCATGTGAAACAGGAAGATCGATCAGAGCACGTGCAACCTTTCCACCCTGCCTGCATGTAGTATAGTATAGTATAGTCTAATATAGCAGACAGGGTAAGAAGGAAGTATCTGGCCATATAAGATCAAACAGCCTTTTTACACAATACAGATGATTAACCCCTTAAGTTACACAGTGAGTATAAAAAGCATGCTATTCTGCGTATACAGACAGATTTTACTGTTGTGGGTTTAGTAACACATTTTTACACGCTGTCCCTATCTGCAACTAAGCAGCAACACAACAAGTTTCTATAAAATCTGTATGACAATCTTGTGTCTGTATGAGAAGCTCATTGTGACATATTTTTATTTGTTATGTCAAACGTTCAGTTTCTGTTTTTTGTTTAACCCCTTAAGTTATACAGTCAGTATAACAAGCATGCTATTCTGCATATACAGACTAATTTTACTGTTGTGGATTTAGTAAAACTTTAAGTTCTAGACTTAGAATTTAATGTAAACCTGTCTCAAATGGGGGTAACCAAATGTTGCCTCCATTGAAAACCCCATGCCAAAACGATCAATAGAGCGATAGATTTAGGAGGCTAGGTTATATACAAACTGCAACTTTTCCTATTCAGCTTTTTCTAACCCCTTTACACCCCTGAGCCTCCCTATTGGTGCATACAAACGCCCATCCTATAAAAGGTCTATTAATGGGTCAGATTGAATATTTCACTAGGGGTGTAGATCTGCTTATATCTCTGATTATTTTGACATGTGGGTTGCACTGACGGTAACCTCTGTTTATGTAAATTTTCATTGTATAGTGAGCTAGCATTACCCATGCTAGTACTACTTAAAGTATTACTTAAGTATTATTAAAAGTGACACTAAACTCTGGTTTAAAAACACTATTTAACCTCTTAAGGACCAAGCTTCTTTTTGAGAATCAAAGTTTACAAGTTAAAATCAGTTTTTTTTGCTATAAAATTACTTAGAACCCCAAACATTATATATTTTTTTCTAACACCCTAGAGAATAAAATGGTGGTTGTTGCTATACTTTATGTCACACCGTATTTGCGCAGTGGTCTTACAATAGCGATTTTGGAAAAAAAAAAACACTTTTTTGAATTAAAAAAAGTAAAGGTAACCCAATTTTTTCTATATTGTGAAAGATAATGTTACGCCGAGTAAATTGATCCCCAACATGTCATGCTTCAAAATTGCGCCGACTCGTGGAATGGCGACAAACTTTGGCACTTAAAAATCTCCATCGGCGATGTTTAAAAATTTCTACAGGTTATCCGTTTAGAGCAGTGGTTCTCAACTCCGGTCCTCAGGACACAACAACAGGCCAGATTTTAAGTATTACCTTGAGGCGATGCAGACTACAATACTGCAATCACTGAGCAGCAAATGATATCACCTGTGATGCATTTCAGTTATCCTGCAAACCTGGCTTGTTAGTGGGTCCCGAGGACCGGAGTTGAGAACCACTGGTTTAGAGTTACAGAGAAGATCTAGTGCTAGAATTATTGCTCTTGCTCTAACAATCGCGGTGATACCTCACATGTGTAGTTTGAACACCGTTTTCATATGCGAACGCGACTTCCGTATGCGTGCGCTCCTGCGCCCGAGCTCGGCGGGACTGGGTTCTGTTAATTTTTTTTCTTATTATTTATTTTACTTTTTATTTTTACACCGTCCATTTAAAAAAAAATTGAGTCACTTTTATTCCTATTAGAAGGAATGTATGCATTCCTTATAATAGAAAAAAAGCATGTCAGGACCTCTTAAATATGAGATCTGGGGTCAAAAAGATCTCACATCTCATATTTACACTAAAATGCAATAAAAAAAAAATGAAATGTCATTTGAAAAAAAAAAAAAAAAAAAAATTTTCTCCTTTAAGAGCTATGGGAGGAAATGACGTTTGACGTTGCTTTTGCCCTTCAATGCTATGGAGCCGAGTGGGCGGCATCTTCCGCTCACTCGACATCCTACTCTGAGGGGAGAGGACCCGATTGTCTCCGCCGTTACCGGCGGGTCCGGTAAGCAGCGGAGACGACGGGAAAGTGGCAGGAGGAGGGAGCACCTCTCCTGCCCT
Source organism: Glandirana rugosa (assembly GCA_018402905.1). Lineage (NCBI taxonomy): Eukaryota > Metazoa > Chordata > Amphibia > Anura > Ranidae > Glandirana > Glandirana rugosa. The sequence goes on along the minus strand of BLSH010488601.1, from coordinate 1,316,906 downwards.
CCATAAAAATGATCTTGCGGCAAATCCACTGCAGAGACCACTTTTATCTGACAGCAGACCACTCTCTGTTTAAAATGATACCGGTGTTATGGTAGCTATCTACTACCATAACAACAGTTTTCAAAGGCAAAGTACCGCCGTATAATGATGGCAGGCGGTCCGGAAGTGGTTAAGTATATATGCTTAGAGTGTTTGTTAAGCCACTTGTATAGAAATTTCCCATCCGCTCTGTATTATAACAAGAAGTTGCCCTGTGTCTGTGTTATAACATATATATTTCTCTGTATAGATAACACACCTTCTTACTAGCATCAGTTGGGGTTTTTCTGCTCCTCTTTCTCAGCTCATTGTTCCTGAGGGTGGGGCTGAGCACTGCTGCTGACTTCAGCTGGAGAGACAGAGCCGTGCTGTGTTATCTCTATAGATAAGAATATTTCTGATATAACACTGACACAGGGAACTTATTCTTCTAATACAGAGGAAATAGGAGCTTTTAGAGTTAATTATAAGAGCAGAGAGGAGAAGCTACCAGAGGAAGAGGGAGGGTGGAGGAGGTGAAAGTTGAAGACAGGTACAGAGGAGATAGGAAAGCTGGGAGTGACATAGCCTGCATAGACCACGGGGCTCTCAGGATAAGCAATATACAGGGGGAGTCAGCACTCAGGGGGAAGTCATGACCTGGCATTACCAAAGAGGTATTTTAGGGGATACATAGGGAAAATTCAAAAAGCAAAAGCACCATGCTGCTAATTGCACATTAAAGACACAGGAGCAGCATTTTTTATGGGTTAACAAACGCTTTAACTTCTTAAAGTGGTTCTAAAGCCTCAAGGTTTGCATTTTAAACATTAAAGAGGAAGTAAACTTATTTTTTTTTCTTCCCTACAAAGTAAAGGCATAATGTGCTAGTATGCATACACTAGCACATTATGTGACACTTACCTGCAAATGAAGCCCATGTCGTCCCTGATGCAGGCCGCATCCATCTTCGCCCGTCTTCCTTTCAGTTGTGTGACTGGCCGGCAGGGCCAGGACAAGGGGTGGGCAGGAGGGACGGCTGCCCTGGGCGCAATAGTTTATTGCAGGGATGTGGGTGCCCTGACCCTATCTCTAAGGTAAGGAAAGGGGCGCAGTTTGGCATCTTTGCCCTGGGCACTGAATGACCTTGTCCCGGGAACTGCTGGCTAGAGCATGTGCGTGGGAGCCGCCGGTCACGGCACACACTCCTGAAGAGACAGCATGGGCAACCATTCCTTCAGAGCACATGCACCAATGACATCTTCGGTGCAGTATACAGTAAATATCTCCTAAGTAGCGCACATTTAGGAGATATTAACAGTACCTATAGGTAAGCCTTATTCTAGACTTACCTATAGGCACAAAGTATACAGGAAAGTATACAACCACTTCAGCCCCGGAAGGATTTACCCCCTTCCTGACCAGAGCACTTTTTGCAATACGGCACTATGCTGCTTTACTGACAATTGCGTGGTCGTGCAACATTGTAACCAAACAAAATTTATGTCTTTTTTCCACAAAAATAGAGCTTTCTTTTAGTGGTATTTGATCACCTCTGCAGTTTTTTTTTTTTTTTTTGTGCTATAAACAAAGAGCGACAATTTTGAATTTTTTTTTTACTTTTTGCATACATACTTTTGAATACTTTTGAATACATATGTATCCAAAAAAAAAAAAATATATATATATATATATATATAAATACATGTATTCCTCAGTTTAGGCTGATATATATCCTTCTAAAAAATAGCAATAGCTGTATATTGATTGGTTTGCGCAAAAGTTATCGCGTTTACAAACCATGGGAATAGATTTATGGCATTTTTATTATTATTATTTTTTTTAATAGTAATGGCGGCGATATGCGATTTTTAGCGGGGCTGCGATATTTTGGCAGACAGATCGGACACTTTTGACACTTTTTTGGGACCAATGACATTTATACAGCGATCAGAGCTAAAAATAGCCACTGATCCCTGTATAAATGTCACTGGCAGGGAATGGGTTAACACTAGGGGGCAATCAAGGGGTTAAGTGTTCCCTAGGGAGGTGTTTCTAACTGTAGGGGGAGTGTAGTGACTGGGAGTGAAGAAAGAAAGCTGCTCCCGATCACTGGGAGAAGCAGATCTCTCTCTACTTCCCTGTCAGAACAAAGATCAGTTTGTTTACATGAATGGATCCCCATTCTGGCTCTATGAGGAGCGATCATGGGTAGGTGGCGGACATCGCACTGGCTCCAGTGATCTGCAGTTTCTTACAGTGCCGCTGTACAGCTACGGCGATTTGCGCAGGAGAGCCGATCTGCCACCGCCAAATGACAGTGGCTGGTTGGCAAGTGGTTAAGGTGAAAAACCTTCTGTGTTGCAGCTTCCCCCCCAGCCCTCCCTTTTTCTTACCTGGGCCCGATCCAGCGATGTGCATGAGAGCAGAGGCTCTGGCTGCTGACTCCCTCCTTATTGGGCAGATTGATAGCAGCAGGAGCCATTGGCTCCTACTGCTGTCAATCAAATGCTGTGACACGGGGGCAGGGCCAAGCTGCCTGCTCTGTGTCAATAGACGCAAGGAGGGTGGCTGGGGAGCGAGCACACATGGGTGCCCCTATGGAAATCGGCTTTCTGTGGGGGCACCTGCCAAAGAGGAGGGGCCTAGAGCCCTGGCAGGGGACCCCAGAAGAAGAGGATTGGGGCTGCTCTGTGCAAAAGCATTGCACAGAGCAGGTAAGTATAGACATGTACAGTATCTCACAAAATATTTTTTAGTGTATTTTTGTAGAGCATGGTCTCACATTGATATGTATATATGTATGGAAAATAAATGACACTATTTTCATCTAAGTATTCTTAATTCACCATTGGGTGCCTCATTTAAAGTCCCGCCTCGCGTTTTTTTCATATATATATATATATATATATATACAGTATCTCACAAAAGTGAGTACACCCCTCACATTTTTGTAAATATTTTATTCTATCTTTTCATGTGACAACACTGAAGAAATGACACTTTTCTACAATGTAAAGTAGTGAGTGTACAGCTTTTATAACAGTGTAAATTTGCTGTCCCCTCAACATACCTGTCAGGTACCTGGGTGTCATTGAACTAGGATCTTTCAGGTCCCACAGCTGCAGCCTTACCTGTTGTGCCACAGGGGAGCTCTGTATTTCTCACATTGTTCTCCCAGCCTGATGCACTGCCTTGGACTCACTACCCCCACCTGCTGCCAGCTGCAGACAATGCACAATCAAGCAAACCATAAAAAGCAGCACTTCCTGTTCCTGTCCTCAGTACCCGTTTGTTGGACTTGCTCCCTGGGTGTTTGATAGCTCTGTATTGCTGATTCCTGTGTATTGAACTTCTGTCTGAATACTTGACTGCTCTCCAGCCTGCTAATTCGGTACTTCATCGCCAGCTCGTGTATGACCTCTGCCTACTTGACCACTCTCTGGATATTGATTTTGTACTGCTTTGCCTGATCTGTTGCAGACCTGATCTGATTGACTACGTTTTCACCTGAATCCTCAGCGCACAAGTTCCACTTTGGACACTACCTACCACAGGTACATTACAAACAGGCCATAATGACAGTGGACCCTGCTGAGATTGTTCAGGCGATTTCACATCAAGGATAGTTGATTGGAGCTCATGAACAGCACCTTGCCTCTCTGGACGCTAAGCTAGATGAACTTTGTGCTATGCTTAAGTCTTGTTTGCCTGGTTCCCCTGCACCTGTCCAGGCTCCAGCTCCCACGATTGCTCCAATTCAGCCCGCCTCTTCTCGCCCTGGCATGGGTCTCACCTTACCTGGAACGCGATGATCCTGTGCTGCAAGACGCTGATAAATTTCTGGCTTCTCTTCGTGGCACAGTATGCTACTGAGTTCCGTACCCTGGCTGCTGAGCCTAAGTGGGACTCAGGGGCATTAGGTGCAACTTTCTGTAAAGGTCTTACAGATTGCATTAAGGCCGAATTGGTCTATAAGGATTCCCCAGAAGACCTTGAAAAATTCAAGGTGTGCCCATCTGGATGTCCAGTATCATGAAAGGTAACAGAGGAGACTTAGAACTCACAAGCGTCCTAGGCCAGTTTACCATCTGGCCCCTAACTTTCAAGCACCACCTCAGCCAGAACCTGAAACTTCAGTTGAGTCCAAGACACCTGTGGAACCCATGGAAGTCAGCTGTCTCCACCTAACAGAGTCAGATAAACAAAGGAGGCATGCTCTGGGCCTATGCTTGTACTGTGGACTTAAAGGACCTTTGTTATCTGCTTGCCCTTCCCGTCCAGTAAAAGGCAGGGTGTAAGGAACCATCTGGGGCCATTGGAATGCCTATGCGCGGGTGCACATAGCGTGTGCACACGTATGCGCCGGCATTGGCGCCAAAGCGGCTATTTAAGCTGACAGCACCCTGCAATCGGTGCTGTCCATTCTACAGCATTCCTGGATCCTGTAACCCCTGTGTTTACTCTCAGAGACTTTCCTGTACCTGTGACCCTGGCTTTCCTTGGACTTTGTTGCTCTCTGCCTGCCCTGACCCCCGGCCTGTCTACAACTATTCATCTGCCTGCTCCCTTGTACCTCCGCTGCCCGCAAGTTGCCGACCTTGCTTGTACCTGATGACCCGCCTGCCTGATCCACCTGTACCGCACCGCCAGCCTGTTACCGACCCGGAACGCACCAGAATTCTTCTGCCTGCACGAGCTTCAGTGGACCCTCACCTACCACCAGTGATTAAGTCCAGCCCTCGCTTGCTCCAGAACTCCCTGTCTACACTACCAGGGATTCTCGAACCAGGGCCGTAAGAGAGGTTGTCCCCTGCATAAGTCAGACTCGTCCACCAGGTACGTGACACTGGGTCTAACCTGTGTTGGAGGAGCTGGGTTAGACCTTACAAGTATTTCCTCCAAGACCAAGATTACTGTACCCACAGTCTTCCATGTAGCCTCTAAAATTGTCTCCTGTGAGGCTTTTGTGGATTCTGGGGCTGCTGGCATATTCCTGGATTACAATTTCGCTAAAGAGCAGTATATAATCCCAACTCACAAAATTGTCGACAGATCTCTATGGCTCTTGCCCAACTGTTACAAGAAACCCAAAATCGTGCTCCGTTTCGTCAACTCATTACACTCCAATTGGTCTGAGTATTTGCCTTTGGCTGAATTCGCCATTACCTCCCGCTGGCACAGTGCTCTTCATACCACACCATACTACGCAGCCCTAGGCTATCATCCTCTGAGTTTTCCCCTTTCAACCAGTGTACCTGCAGCAGGTCAGCGAGTGAAAAATATTCTGATACATTGGAAAAGGATTAGCCTATTGCTACAGAAGTCAGCAGGCAAATATGCGCTTTTTTCCAACAGACGAAGATGCCAAAGACCTCCATATGTGGTGGGGGATAGAGTTTGGCTGTCTACCAAATATGTGAGACTGAAACAACCCTCTACCAAATTGGGTCCTCGATTCATCGGGCCCTACAGAATAATTGCTCGGGCCGGGCCAGTCTCCTATCGGTTGAAATTTACTTCCTCCCTCTGAAAACATTCTGTGTTCCATGTTTCTCTCCTCAAAAAGGCAATTTTCAATCGTTACTCCAGAACTCAACAGCTACCTCCTCCTGTTCTTGTTGATGGACATCATGATTTTGAAGTCTCTAAAATTCTGGACTCTAGAAAGCAGGGCCGTGGCCTACAGTATCTGGTCCATTGGAAGGGATACCCAGTCACAGACCATTCCTGGGTTCCAGCTAAAGATTTGCATGCCCCCACTCTTATTCAAGACTTCTATGCTTCCTTTCCTGCTAAGCCCAGCTAGGCCCCTGGAGAGGTCCACTGGGGAGGGGGCCCTGTCAGGTACCTGGGTGTCATTGAACCAGGATCTTTCAGGTCCCACAGCTGCAGCCTTACCTGTTGTGCCACAGGGGAGCTCTAGAGTTTTCACAATGTTCTCCCAGCCTGATGCACTGCCTCGGAATCACTAGCCCCACCTGATGCCAGCTGCAGACAATGTACAATCAAGCAACCCATAAAAAGCAGCACTTCCTGTTACACAATGCCCGTTTGTTGGACTTGCTCCCTGGGTGTTTGATAGCTCTGTATTGCTAATTCCTGTGTATTGAACTTCTGCCTGAATACTTGACTACTCCCCAGCCTGCTGATTCGGTACTTCATCACCAGCTTGTGTATGACCTCTGCCCGCTTGACCACTCTCTGGATATCGATTTTGTACTTCTTTGCCTGACCTGCTGCCGACCTGATCTGATCGATTACGTTTTCACCTGAATCCAGGGTGCACATGTTCCACTTTGCACACTACCTACCACAGGTACCTTACAATAACTCAACACACAGCCATTAATGTCTAAACTGCTGGCAACAAAAGTAAGTACACCCCTAAGTGAAAATGCCCAAATTGGGCCCAATTAGCCATTTTCCCTCCCCGGTGTCATGTGGCTCGTTAGTGTAACAAGGTCTCAGGTGTGAATGGGGAACAGGTGTGTTAAATTTGGTGTTATTGCTCTCACTCTCTCATACTGGTCACTGGAAGTTCAACATGGCACCTCATGGCAAATAACTCTCTGAGGATCTGAAAAAAAGAATTGCTGCTCTACATAAAGATCACCTAGGCTATAAGAAGATTGCCAAGACCCTGAAACTGAGCTGCAGCACGATGGCCACGCACATACAGTGGTTTAACAGGACAGGTTCCATTCAGAACAGGCCTCGCCATGGTCGACCAAAGAACGTGAGTGCACGGGCTCAGAGTCATATCCAGAGGTTGTCTTTGGGAAATAGACATATGAGTGCTGCCAGCATTGCTGCAGAGGTTGAAGGGGTAGGGGGTCAGCCTGTCAGTGGACAGACCATATGCCACACACTGCATTAAATTGCTCTGCATGGCTGTCGTCCCAGAAGGAAGCCACTTCTAAAGATGATGCACAAGAAAGCCAGCAAACAGTTTGCTGAAGACAAGGAGACTAAGGACATAGATTACTGGATCCATGCCCTGTGGTCTAATGAGACCGAGATAAATGTATTTGGTTCAGATGGTGTCAAGCATGTATGGCGGCAACCAGGTGAGAAGTACAAAGACAAGTGTGTCTTGCCTACAGTCAGGCATGGTGGTGGGAGTTTCAAGCTCTGGGGCTGCATGAGTGCTGCTAGCACTGGGGAGTTACAGTTCATTAAGGGAACAATGAATGCCATCATGTACTGTGACATACTGAAGCAGAGCATGATCCCCTCCCTTCAGCGACTGGGCCGCAGGGCAGTATTCCAACATGATAACCACCCCAAACACACTTCCAAGACAACCACTGCCTTGCTAAAGAAGCTGAGGGTAAAGGTGATGCACTGACCAAGCATGTCTCCAGACCTAAACACTATTGAGCATCTGTGGAGCATCCTCAAATGGAAGGTGGAGGAGCGCAAGGTCTCTAACATCCACCAGCTCCGTGATGTCGTCATGGAGGAGTGGAAGAGGACTCCAGTGTCAACCTGTGAAGCTCTGGTGAACTCCATGCCCAACAGAGTTAAGGCAGTCTGGAAAATAATGGTGGCCACACAAAATATTGACACTTTGGGCCCAATTTGGACATTTTCACTTTCACTTTTGTTGCCAGCAGTTTTTGACATTAATGGCTGTGTGTTGAGTTATTTTGAGGGGACAGCAAATTTACACTGCTATACGAGCTGTACACTCACTACTTTACATTGTAGCAAAGTGTCATTTCTTCAGTGTTGTCACATGAAAGGATATAATAAAATATTTACCAAAATGTGAGGGGTGTACTCACTTTTGTGAGATACTGTATGTTATTTAATAACATAAAGGTTTAATAACACTTAAACTCATAAAAGTACGTACTATTTCTCTCAGCCTCCTTCAAATCTCCTAATTCCTTTTTTTGCTGCCGTGATCCGACTTCCTTTTAGATGATAGCTATGTTCATTCTCCATGGTCCCACTATATGTAGGAACATAGCCACCCTCTCTTGCTCACTTCTGAGATGGACTAGGGACTATGGGATTTGTAGCGTACAAAGAGCAGTGCACATGACTACAACTAACGTGCACTGCTCAATGAACGCAAACGGAAGCGAGGAAGCAAATGGAGAGGTTCAGGAGCTCATAGAGGACTTTACAAGGAAGCAGACAGACAATTTCATGAAAAATAGTTTACAGGGCCATTAAGTAGTGGATGTGTATGGATTATTTTTGGAGAACAAGTACATAATTTAGTGTCACTCTAATTACAATGTTATCAAATCACTGCTATCACAGTTATAATCATCCCTCATTTAGTGAAAAATATCAGCACCGGGGAAACAAAGCGCTCAAGGTTACCTATGTAACTAATAAATAAGTTATTGTCAGCCATGACTTATTATCTCAGCAAGTCAGTTGCTGTAACCATTTCACACAGTAATAAGCACCATTTACACTCTGACAGCTGAGGGGTAAAGACCTTGATCCTGCTCTTCCTTTCTTGCTTGCTGAAAAGAGCAAAGCAAAGGAAAATCCAGCAGGTACTCAATTCATATTCACAGATGATTTATTGATGTAAAAAAAGAAAAAACCTGCAATAAACCATTTTATTTTTTTCATGATGCATTCCTAGTATTTGTAAAGATGAAGTGCCTGTATGGCAACACTGTCACCACTGATTCATGGGTGTTACTGCCTGTGCTTGTGTGTATGGAAACAAAAAGTCATTGTAATTGTAAAATAGATGAAGACTCTGCTTCCTATACCAGCTACAAGGCTTGTACCTTCCTGATTACAGTTCACAGCAGTGTGAGCCTTGCTGATCCAGGTCAATGTCTTTAGAAATGGTGATTGCATTCCCCTAGCAATCTGTGCTGTGTGCTATGTATTTCCTTTTTTTCTTTTTTCCCCCTGCATTTCCATATTTTGTTTATGCATCAGGAATACATACACCTTCAACATAGCCATTTCTAAATATCTATCTCTATCTATATATATTTAAAGCATGATCAGATATTGTTAACATAGCCTTATATATATGTATTTATTTTCGTAAAAGTATGATCAGATATTGTTAACATAGCCTTATATATATATATCAATTTATTTTCTTAAAGCATGTTCAGATATTGTAAACTATGAAAATGAAAAATGTGTGTATATATATATTAAAGCATGTTCAGATATTGTAATAGTTTGTAAACTATAAAAATGTGTGTGTGTGTGTGTGTGTGTGTATATATATATATATATATATATATATATATATATATTTATTTTTTGTTTTTCAAGGCTATGATGACAATATATGGACATACTTTAAATATAAAGACACATAGGTGCTCTTTATATTACAAATCATTGCCCTGCAGTTGAGATGATCTTAAGCCAAACTTGTCTTCAGTCTGAACACAACAAATTAAAGTGAAAGCCTAATTCCCCTGTACAGAGGATTGCTATCTTATTAAGTGCTTTGTTAATTATGGTCACCATGGCAACTGACCCTTTTGCTAAGAGAGTGTGTGAGCCAAGTTGCTACCATCCCCCTCGTCCCATATGAAATGCTCCATGGCTGACAGCTCACCTTATATCCACGTTGTTATCAGCATGGTCTGAAGTTTCATATCGCTGGAGGTGAGCAGTTGCATCAACTCTTTGGCATAGTGCAGTGACCCTGTTGTTGGGTCCCTCTTACAGAATGTGATCTGGTATTAGATCATCCCAGGCTGCCCTCATTTCTGGATCTAGAGATTCTTATGGCACGATGGATCCCATTTATCAGGAGCTCACCATGTCTGCTCTAGACACTTCCATCCTCTTCATATCCTCAGCATGTAATGATGAGACAAGTAGCGCCCTCACCGGTTACACTAGAGCTAATGGATGCGATCACAGTGTATTCAGCAGCCGCTTTCCTGGCCGGTGCTTGTTGGAGATGTGATGGGCAGCGGGAGACACACAGCGCACATGCTGTTCAGCACCAGGAGAGTGGACAGCGCACAGCACGAGCGCTCGCTCTATCACTGCACATGACAAGTGCCCACTCTGAGCTCTGAGCTCCCATCACATCTCACTGCTACTGCCCTCCTCCTCCTCTCCTGCTACATCTAACACCTATGCTTGCCATTACTCAACATACAGCTTTCCTATGGATATGTTATCATATCAGGAACTCACCTCACTTTATATATAGGTGCATATATATATATATATAAAACTGTCTCTCTCTATATATATATATAACTATCTATCTATATAACTATATATATATATATAAAACTATATATATAACTATCTATCTATCTATCTATCTATCTATATAACTATCTATATAACTATCTATAGATATATATATAGATATATATATATATATAACGATATATATAGATATTAAAATATATCTGTGTGTGTATATATATATATATATATATATATATATATATACAAAAGTGAGTACTGAAGCAGATCATGATCCCCTCCATAGGTGTGCACACACCCTGCGTGGTGCATATTCCCCGTTTAGAACTCTATTTCACCAAATAGAAAAAATGTTCTCCTTTTTTCCCCTAAAAAAAAAAGTAAAATATTAATAAAAATTTTTTTTTAGAAATTAATATAAAGTACAATAATAAAAATAAAAACTACTGACACTATCCCCTGCCCTACTGACACCAATCTCTGCCCTTATGACACTATTCACTTCTCTACTGACACCGTCAGTATATATAAACATGCACACACACACGCATATGTGTTTGAGCTTTGGGGTGCGCACCCTAATGCATTAGGTTGCGCACACCTATGATCCCCTCCCTTCGGAGACTGGGCTGCAGTGCAGTATTCCAACATGATAACGACCTCAAACACAACTCCAGGACGAGTTAGTTTGAGGGGGTGGCAAATTTACACTGTTATACAAGCTGTGCACTCACTACTTTACATTGTAGCAAAGTGTCATTTCTTCAGTGTTGCCACATGGAAAGATATAATAAAATATTTACAAAAATGTCAGGGGTGTACTCACTTTTGTGAGATACTGTGTGTATATATATATATATATATATATATATATATATATATATAAAGAAAAAAAACGGGAGGCAGGACTTTAAATGAGGCACCCAATGGTGAATGAAGAATACTTAGATATGAAAATAGTGTCATTTATTTGCCATACATATATACATATCAATGTGAGACCATGCTCTACAAAAATACACTAAAAAATATATATTACACTTATCATTTCACATTGCAGTAAAAATGTCATATTTATACAGGCATATTCATATTATTCTCTGTGGCTCATAGCCACCTTGTAAGACAACATAAATGATGGATTCTCAACCATACCAAACAAGGTTCCATGTCAATTCATATAAATTAGTAATCATATAGGCTTTCTGCAGAAAAAATAGGACCGTTCTTAGCTCGACATGTTTCTTGACTGTAGGTCACTCTTCAGGAGAAAGCCTATTCTATAATGAAAATATATACATATATGATATTATTCCAAGCAATAAGATCAAATTTGTATAAGTAAATAATAATAAGGGATGGCCCCCAATATGTATGAACTTCCACAACTATCAAGGTGCTGAGAGCAAGATGCATGCCCACCGGGGTCACCATTTCTGGGAGCCTTGGGGGCTTTTATAGTGGCAAAAGTGTGACTAGAGTGGAATATGAGAAAAAAAAAAAAGAGGGAAATAAAGGAAGGAAAAGATAAAGAGCAGTACGAGAAAATGTAGTGAGAGTAGGACAGAAATGAAACAGTTAGAAAATGCCAAGGAGTGAGGAAAGACAGCCAGCAAAGTGGGCATAATACAGACTAGGGACAATCAAACATACCTTGGGTAATGTGATATGGTGTTAGTGAGGGGACATGGTGGTCTGGACAAGTAAATGTGAGTCTGACCCACCGTGTGATGGAGCCCTATATGGGAGTGCCGCCCTAGGACAGTCCCCAACATAACACTAGCGTGCAATGGGAGAGGGAGGCGCCATCATCCAGGGCGGATGAAGCCACCCGGAAATTGGCGCCAAACCAACACTCCCAAGGCACACATAGATGGAAAAAACCCCGCCCGGCAAGGCGGCGCCACCAGCACGACGCCTGGAAGCGGCGTGCATGTGTGACATCGACGTGCAATGGTAGGCACCTGCCCAACCCCACATGGTAGATGGGAAGGAGCGGGAGTCCTCAGTGCGCGTCCCAGCTCCTAGATATGACGAGCAACCCAATGGTCTATGCTAGATCCCAGACTGCACAGCACCCAACACCAGCATGGAAAAAATTGTTAAATAGATACATGCTAAGTAATCGACACAATCATAAAATGGGATATTGGGCTAAGTGTGAAAGATATAACTAGAAACTATGCCAACACCAGCAGATGACATGGCTTCCTAAACCATCACAGACTGTGGAAAATGTTGCATTTCATTTGGAAATCAAGGTCCCAGAGTCTGGAGGAAGAGTGGAGAGGCACAGAATGCACGTTGCATGAGGTCCAGTGTGAAGTGTCCACAGTCTGTGATGATTTGGGGAGCCATGCCATCCGCTGGTGTTGATCCACTGTGTTTTATCAAGTCCAAAGTCAGCGCAGCTGTCAGGAAAGGACCGATCTTTGCCTTTCCGCTGTGGTGCGCGCGCCCGTGCGCGCACCCGCATGCGCGCGCGCTCACGTGCGCGCACGCGCCGGAAAGGCGCCTGGCGGCTCTATTTCAGTCAGCAGAGCCCTGCAGCTGGTGTTGTCCGCTCTACAACGTTCCCTGAACCTGTGAAACCCCCGGTGACTACTTTCGTGTGATTTCCTGTTCCTGTGACCCCGGCTTGTTCCCTTGGACCTGTTGATATCTGCCCGCACCTGACTCCGGCTTGTTTAAGACCATCCGCTTGCCTGCTCCCACTGTACTTCTGTTGCCAGCACGTTGCCGACCCTGCCTGTACCCGACCATCCGTTTGCCTGATCCCGTTGTACCGCACCGCCTGCCAGTTGCCAACCCGGACTGAACCACTACTCTCCTGTCTTGCACGAGCTTCCTGGGACTTCTCCCAAACCACCTGAAGTTTGTCCAGCCCTCGTGCCCCCCTGTGCTCCAGAGCTCCCTGTCCACACTACCAGGGGTTCTCGAACCAGGGCCGCAAGAGAGGTTGCCCCCCGCATAAGCCAGACTCTACCACCAGGTACGTGACAGCAGCCCTCTACCAGGAAATTCTAGGGCACTCCTTGCTTCTGTCTGCTGACCAGCTTTATGGAGATGCTGATTCCATTTTCCAGCAGGACCTGGCACCTGCCCACACTGCCAAAAGTACCAATACCTGGTTTATTGATCATGGTATCATACCACTGTGCTTGATTGGCCAGCAAACTCGCCAGACCTTCAAGAGGAAGATTAGAGACACCAAACCTAAAAATGCAGACAAGCTGAAGGCCGCTATCAAAGCAACCTGGGCTTCCATAACAGCTGAACAGGGTCGCAGCCTGATCGCCTCCATGCCACACCACATTGATGCAGTAACTCATGCAAAAGGAGCCCCAACCAAGCATTGAGTGCATACTATACTGTACATGGACATACTCTTCAGTAAGCCAACATTTCTGTATTAAAATTTTATTTATTGGTCTTATGTAGTATTCTAATTTTCTGAGATACTGAATTTTGGGTTTTCACTAGCCATAATCATCACAATTAAAAGAAAGAAATGATTGAAATATATCACTCTGTGTATAATGCATTTATATAAAAAGTTTCACTTTTTGAATTACTGAAAAAAATTAACTTTTTGATGATATTCTAATTTTATGAGATGCACCTGTATATACAGTATCTCACAAAAGTGAGCACACCCCTCACATTTTTTTAAAATATTTTATTATATCTTTTCATGTGACAACACTGAAGAAATGACACTTTGCTACAATGTAAAGTATCAAGTGTACAGCTTGTATAACAGTGTAAATTTGCTGTCTCTTCAAAATATCTCAACACACAGCCATTAATGTCTAAACCGTTGGCAACAAAAGTGAGTACACCCCTAAGTGAAAATGTCCAAATTGGGCCCAATTAGCCATTTTCCCTCCCCGTGTCATACGACTCGTTAGTGTTACAAGGTCTCAGGTGTGTTAAATTTTGTGTTATCATTCTCACTCTCTCATACTGGTCACTGAAAGTTCAACATGGCACCTCATGGCAAAGAACTTTCTGAGGATCTGAAAAAAACAATTGTTGCTCTACATAAAGATGGCCTAGGCTATATGAAGATTGCTGAGACTCTGAAACTGAGCTGCAGCATGGGGGCCAAGACCAAAAAGTGGTTTAACAGGACAGGTTCCACTCAGAACAGGACTCGCCATGGTCGACGAAAGAAGTTGAGTGTGCGTGCTCAGCGTCATATCCAGAGGTTTTCTTTGGGAAATAGACGTATAAATGCTGCCAGCATTGCTGCAGAGGTTGAAGGTGTGGGGGGGAGTCAGCCTATCAGTGCTCAGACCATACTCCGCACACTGCATCAAATTGGTCTGCATGGCTGCTGTCCCAGAAGGAAGCCTCTTCTAAAGATGATGCACAAGAAAGCCCACAAAAAGTTTGCTGAAGACAAGCAGACTAAGGACATGGATTTCTGGAACCATGTCCTATGATCTGCTGAGACCAAGATAAACTTATTTGGTTCAGATGGTGTCAACCATGTGTGGCAGCAACTAGGTGAGGAGTACAAAGCCAAATGTGTCTTGCCTACAGTCAAGCATGGTGGTGGGAGTGTCATGGTCTAGTGCTGCATGAGTGCTGCCGGCACTGGGGAGCTTCAGTTCACTGAAGGAACCATGAATGCCAACATGTACTGTGACATACTGAAGCAGAGCATAATCCCCTCCCTTTGGAGACTGGGCCTCAGTGCAGTATTCCAACATGACAACAACCCCAAACTCACCTCCAAGATGACCACTGCCTTGCTAAAAAAGCTTAGGGTAAAGGTGATGGACTGGCCAAGCATGTCTCCAGACCTAAACCCTATTTAGTCTCATCTGTAGGGCATCCTCAAATGTAGGTTGAAGGAGTGCAAAGATCTCTAACATCCACCAGCTCTGTGATGTCGTCATGGAGGAGTGGAAGAGGACTCCAGTGGCAACCTGTGAAGCTCTGATGAACTCCATGCCCAGGGGGGCTAAGGCAGTGCTGGAAAATATTGGTGGCACTTTGGGCCCAATTAGGACATTTTCACTTAGGGGTGTACTGTGTTAGTGTAAATTTGCTGTCCCCTCAAAATAACTTGTTAGCTGTACAAGCTGTACACTCACTACTTTACATTGTAGCAAAGTGTCATTTCTTCAGTGTTGTCACATGATAAGATATAATAAAATATTTACAAAAATGTGAGGGGTGTACTCACTTTTGTGAGATATTGTATATACAATATACACTATATTGTCAAAAGTATTAGGACACCTGCCTTTACACGCACATGAACTTTACTGGCATCCCAATCTTAATCCGTAGGGTTCAATATTGAGTTGGCCCATCCTTTGCAGCTATAACAGCTTCAACTCTTCTGGGAAGGCTATCCTCAAGGTTTGGGAGTGTGTCTATGGGAATGTTTGACCATTCTTCCAGAACTGCAGTTGTGAGGTCAGGCACTGATGTGGATGAGAAGGCCTGGCTAGCAGTCTCTGCTCTAATTCATCCCAAAGGTGTTCTATCAGGTTGAGGTTCGGACTCTGTTGAGCAGGCCAGTCAAGTTCCTCCACCCCAAACTCAGTAATCCATGTCTTTTTGGACCTTTATGGAGGGGTGATTATGGTGTGGGGTTGTTTTTCAGAGGTTGGGCTTGGCCCCTTCCAGTGAAGGGAACTCTTAAGGCGTCAGCATACCAAGACCCTTTGGACAATTTCATGCTCCCAACTTTGTGGGAACAGTTTGGGGATGGCCCATGCCTGTTCCAACATGACTGCACAAGCAAGGTCCATAAAGACATGGATGAGCGCGTTTGACGTACTTCTGTTGACAAATTTATATGAACTTATTAAAAAGGAAAAATGTAAATATTACATATACTTAAGTATTCAAACCCTTTGCAACAACACTTGAAATTTAGCTCAGGTGGCTGCCATATCTCTTGATTGTTGCTGAGATGTTTCTAAACCTTGATTGGAGTCCACCTGTGGTAAATTAAATTGATTGGACATGATTTGGAAAGGCACACACCTCTTTATGATTTGGAAAGGCCTCACAGTTGACAATGCATACTATATCAGAGCAAAAGCCATGAGGTCAAAAGAACTGCATGCAGAGCTCAGAGACAAGATTATTGCAAGGGACAGATTTAGGGTAGCCTACAAAAACATTTCTGCTGCACTGAAGGTTCCCAAGAGCACAGTGATCTCCATAATTCTCAAAATGGAAGAAGTTTGGAACAACCAGAACTATTCCAAGTGCTGGTCACCCAGCCAAACTGAGCAAATAGGGAAGAAGGACCTTAGTAAAAAGAGAGTTGACCAAGAAACCTATGGTCACTCTGACTGAGCTCCAGTTATCCTGTGTGAAGATGGGGAAAAGTTCTAGAAGGACAAACATCACTGCAGCCCTCCACCGCTCTGGGCTTTATGGCTAGATGGAAGCCTCTCCTCAGTGGAAAACACATGAAAGCCTGCTTTGAGTTTGCAAAAAAGCACCTGAAGGACCCTCAGACTTTGAGGAACAAGATTCTCTGGTCTTATGAAACCAAGATTGAACTATTTGGCCTCAGGTCTAAACATTATGTCTGGAGGAAACCAGGCACCACTCATCACCTGTCCAATACCATCCCACCAGTGAAGCATGGTGATGGAAGCTTAATGCTGAATGGAGCAAAGTACAGAGATAACCTCAATGAAAACATGTTCCAAAGTGTTCAGGACCTCAGACTGGACCAAAGGTTTACCTTTCAATATGACAACAATTCTAAGCACACAGCCAAGACAACACAGGAGTGGCTTAGGGACAACTTTGTGAAATTCCTAGAGTGGCCCAACCTGAGCCCTGACTTGAACTCTATTGAACATCTCTGGAGAGACCTGAAAATGGCTGGCTGTCCACCAACGATCCCCATCCAACCTTACTGAACTTGATAAGATTTGCAAAGAAGAATGGCAGAAAATCTCTCAATCCAGGTGTGCAAAGCTTGTCGTGTCATACCCAAAAAGACTTGAGGCTGTAATTGCTGCCAAAGGTGCTTTAACAAAGTACTAAGTAAAGGTTCTGTATACTTAACTACATGTGATATTTCTTTTTTTTTTCTTAATAAATTCACAGACATTTAACATTTAACCACTTATGGACCAGCCACCACCGTTTTACGTCGGTACTTTGACGTTAAATACTGAGGTTATGGCAGCAGATAGCTGCCATCACCCCAGTATCCTCTGAAACGGTGGGCAGTCCTCTTTTGCATCGCTTACCGGATCTGTCGGTAGTGGCGGCGAGAATCCAATCCTATCCCCTAAGAGGCCTGGAGCCCAGTGAGGGAAAGATGGCCCCCACTCAACTCCATAACATTGGATGATGAAAGCAACGTCAAATGTCACTTCCGCCCAATGCTTTTAAAAGGGAAACATTTTTTTTTTCAAAAAACATTTATTTTATTTTTTATTGCATTTAAGTCTAAATGTGAGATCTGAGGTGCTTTTGGCCCCAGATCTCACATTAATGAGGTCCTGTCATACTTTTTTTCTATTACAAGGGATGTTTACATTCCTTGTAATAGGAGTAAACGTGACCCAATTTTTTTTTTTAAAAGGACAGTGTAAAAATCGCAGAAGCGAACATATACATAAGACGCGTCTGCATATGAAAATGGTGTTCAAAACACACATGTGAGGTTTCGCCACGATCATTAGAGCGAGAGCAATAATTCTAGCCCTAGATCTCCTCTGTAAGTCAAAACTGGTTTTAGAGATTTTTAAAGGTCACCAATGTCATGATTCCACGAGCGGGCGCAATTTTGAAGCATGACATGTTTGGTATCAATTTACTCGGCGTAACATTATCTTTCACAGTATACAAAAAATGTGCTAACTTTACTGTTGTCTTATTTTTTTTATTCAAAAAAGTGTATTTTTTCCAAAAAATTGCACTTGTAAGATCGCTGCACAAATACAGTGTGACATAAAGTATTACAATGACCACCATATTATTCTCTAGGAGGTTTGAAAAAAAAAATATGATGTTTGGGGGTTCTAAGTAATTTTCTAGCAAAAGCACTCAAAAAAAATCTCAAAAATAGGCTCAGTCCTTAACACCTTCCCGACCGCGCGCCGTCTTTTCACTGCGGCAGTCGGGGAGCCCTGCGCGAATCGCCGTAAATAAGCGGCGATTCGCATTTGGCCCCCGCCGCAGTTAGTGTTCATATTTCAAGAAAGAAACTGGGCAAAAATGGCATCCGTGGGTGAGTTCCAAAGCGAAAGCTATTGCTGACCAAAAAGAACACAAAGCTTGTCTCACATTTCTCAAAAAACATCTTGATTATCCCCAAAACTTTTGGGCAAATATTCTGTGGACTGATGAGACAAAAGTTGAACTTTTTGGAAGGTGAGCGTCCCGTTACATCTGGCGTAAAATGAACACCACATTTCATAAAAAGAACACCATACCAACAGTCAAACATGGTGGGGGCAGTGTGATGGTCTCGGGCTGCCTTGCAGCTTAAGGACCTGGACAACTTACCATAATTGATGGAACCATGAATTCTGCACTCTACCAGAAAATCCTGCAGGAGAATGTCCAGCCATTAGTTTGTGACCTCCAGCTCAAGCTTGGGTTATTTACAGGCCCGAACTGGGACAAAAAATATGCCTGGCATTTTTGACTGAGCAGCCAATTTTTCCACGGACTGGGGGGGGGGGGGTTGTAGGCATTCGGGGAGTCGGTCCTCCAAACTGCTGTGATGTAAAGGGGACACTGATGTGAAGGGGACTGCACTGTACATGGGCATTGTAATGATTACAGTGCCCCTTTACAGTGTAGTCCCCTTTATATCACAGTGTCCCCTTTACATTACAGTGCCCCTAGCAATCACAGCCCCCCCACCTTTTCTCTCTAATCACAGTGTCCCGTTTTACTCTCTGCTCAATGTGCAGATCTTCAGCTCTTCCCACCCCCTGCTCCTTTATGTTAAAGACTGCAGAGCCCACCTTACATCACAATCCACAAAGCCCCCCTTACATCACAATCCACACAGCCCCCTTAGAGTCTGCAGAATTTTCACATACACTGTAAGGGGGGAGCTTTGTTTACTATGTAAAAGGGAACCCTGATTTAAGGGGAGCTATGATGTAAAGGGGAACTCTGATGTAAGGGGTGTTCTGGGAACCCTGATTTAAGGGGAGCTCTGATATAAGAGGGTCTCTGATCACCAAAGCTCCCCTTGCATCAGAGTCCACAGAGCACTCTTTAACCCCTTTGCGCTGGTGCCTCCTTGCCCTTTAAGGGGTTTCTGATGAAGGGAGATGGGGTGGGGTTTATGATCATGTGACCTCTACAAGCAGCAATTGGGAGCTTCCTATTAGTTGCTGTTAATTGTGCTGGGAGCTTGCTGTAATCCTAGCTATGTTTGCACTGTGGTACGCAAATTTGCGGCCGCTTGGCATCCACCCACCGAGAGGTCCCATATTTGCATACTGTCGGTGTGAAGGGGTTAAATTAGTTTATATACTGGGGGGCAGTTGAGAGGGTGAGCTTACTCACCCCAAGATGGAGGCTCAGGCATAGCAATGCAAGCCCTTCTAATCAGATAAGATCTCGGTCCTATGAACCAGAAACCCTGTACCTTCACCAGAGGAGGTCCCAGGCACTGGATCCTGGGTATTTCAGTCTTCTAGACCCTTCTCATCCAAAGATGAGAACAAAGGCAAAGAGGCTAGGGGGTTGATTTACTAAAACTGAAATGTGCAAAATCTGGAGCAGCTCTTCATAAAAACCAATTAGCTTCCAGGTTTTATTGTTGAAGCTTAATTGAACAAGCTGAAGTTAGAAGCTGATTGGCTACCATGCACAACTGCACCAGATTTTGCACTTTCGAGCTTTAGTAAATCAGCCCTTAGGAGTCCAACATTCTGTAAGAAGCCCCAATGCTTTAGTTAAAAATGTTACTGCATTGATCAGCCAACCAGGAAGGGCACCAAGAAGTAAACCTAACTATCACACTACCACCGCCATGTCAATTCCCATGATTTCTCCAACTGCTGTTATGGAACAGGGTTATCAATACCACCTCAGCAGCCACACAGAAAGAGCAAACAGAAAGCTAAAGAAATACCTTAGTACAGTGGTTCTCAACTCCGGTCCTAAGGACCCACCAACAGGCCAGATTTTAAGTATTACCTTGGGGAGATGCAGACTAGAATACTGCAATCACTGAGCAGCAAATGATATCACCTGTGATGTATTTCAGTTATCCTGCAAACCTGGCCTGTTAGTGGGTCCCGAGGACCGGAGTTGAGAACCACTGCCTTAGTACCTTTCTTCTTCTGGCTTCAAACTTCCCACCCACAGACAGACCCAGGAGAGGGGCAGGGGAGGAGGAGCAGATGAGCTCTGTCTGCTCTCTTGTTCGTCCGTCCATGCAAGCGTGCGGAGGGAGGGGCAGCCGCAGAGGGGAATGTTAGCGCTGGCTCTGAGGCTGAGCTGTGTGAGAGAGAGAGACACTCAGCTCAGCCCTGCAGCCACCCAGAGGAGACAGGCACGGCCGCATAGCGGGAGGTGAGCGGCGGCCGAGGTCTATGTTAACCCTGTCCGGACCGCGAATGCCGCTTACCTCCAGCTGTTTTGCCTGGTCAACAAGCCATGGACCAGGCAGCCCTGGCCCACTGGGCAAATGCCTGGTCTGCCCTATGGCCAGGTTATTCAGCAGGACAGTGATCCAAAGGTCCAACTCTGAATGGCTCAAAAAAAAAACAAAATTAAGGTTTTAGAGTGGCCTAGTCAAAGTCTGGACTTAAAATCCAATTTCAATGCTGTGGTGTGACCTTAAACAGGCCGTTCCTGCTCGTAAACCCTCCAATGTGGCTGAATTAAAACAGTTCTGCAAAGAAGAGTGGGCCAAAATTCCTCCACAGTGATGTGAAAGACTCATTGCCAGTTATCGCAAACGCTTGATTGCAGTTGTTGCCGCCAAGGGTAGCACAACCAGTTATTAGGTTTAGGGGCAATTACTTTTCACAGCACTCTATATAGCACCAATATCTTTACATGCATATTATATGTGCATGAGTCCCTGCCATTAAGGAGCTTACAATCTGAGGTCTCTTATCTCAGATGCATATACTAGGGCTAATTTAGAGAGGAGACAATTAACCTACTAGTATGTCTTTGGAGTGTGGGAGAAAATCCACATCCGCACAATGCAGGTAGCATTTGGCTGGGATTAGAACTGATGACCATAGTACTGCCATGCAGGAGTGCTAACCGCTAAGCCACTGTGCTGTAAATGTATTCAAGCATATTAAATAAAACATTTAAATAAATCAAGTCAACCCTAAAAAAAACAGCTCCACAGCATCGAAATATATGTATTATTAAGAATTTATATTATTCAATGGGGAAGGTGAAGCAGTAAATATGTAGAACCCATTAGGAAAAAAGGCCTAAACAACATAAACTAATGCAGCCACTATGTTTAAGGATTGGTAAACTAGAATTTATTCAATTTTTTTCCTTTGGATTTAGATACGATACGATAAGTAAAAACCACATGTTAACTTATCAGTACACCCACTAATGTAGACAAGCTTAATTTACATGCAAATCCCTTTTCTTGTAAAAAAAGCTGAGTTTCGTCCTGACTGTTCTTAGTCCTTTAATGTAATTGATAGCCTGACAAACCTTTAGTAGCGCAGTGGAGGTGACAAGTTGGGAACTAAGTTCACCTTTTAAAGAAGTGAAGATTTGCATGTAACTTTAGCTGCCTATATTGCTCGATGTACTGATCATTGACATGACGTTTTCATTCAAGATGACCTCTGCCTATGCTTTTTATCATTGTATGCTCAGTTTGGATTTCCCAGGCTTACAATGAACATAAGTTGAAATTGGTTATATGTGGTTCCATAATTTTTTTAGTCCATACACAGTACAAGATATATAGTTGTTAGTCTCTCTGGCTACTTCATGCACATATACTGTGGGCAGCACATAGGGGAACATTTCACAGACAGTAAGTATGCTTATTTATGTAAGGATCCTGCAGTTTCAATGTTTTCGGGGTAGAATTAGTTGTTCGAGGATTATCTATTATAGAGGATTACCTTTACTTGCTGGGAAATACTCTTTAAACTTTTAAATGTACAAATACTTCCTAAGAGCAAAGCCACTGTTATCTTTGTTAGCCAAATAAGCTTCTATTGTATGTCAGTCTGAAATTGGTTTCAGTAGTGAAAGGTAGCCCCTAAAAGTCAGAGAAGTCTGGCCTTAATCAGTAGGGCATAAAGAAGAGATATTTCTGGCTCACAAAGACACTAGAAAGCACTATGTGGTACCTACTGTTGTGCAGACCAACCAGTGGTGGCTGGTGAAATTTTAGGATAGGAGGACGCCAGACCCCGTCCTTCCTTTTTGACCCATCCCACTTCTCATAAGCCCCACCCCTTGTGTCAGGAGTATACAGCCCAGCATCACCAGATGGACGGTATCCACGTCTAGGACTAAGCTCTTCGGTGCAGTCACCATACTGCACTCCTTATTCCAGCACCCATGGACAGTTGATTCGGTACCCGTCTGTGCTTTGGTGTCCCCTTTTATTTGATGATTTTCCCTCCCCGCCCAATGTGACCAAGATGGGTGGTGGACTTCTGCCTTTGGTGGATTGGAGCATATTTGCATACTAATTGAATTGCTCACATTTGGGACATATCGCTCCGAGCCCACCTTCTCCGCTTGACGCCGACATTGAGCGGCGATGACAACAAGTGGTACGCTCATCGGTTGTACTACGATCTTTCTCCCTCTCTCTAGCATCCGGCCCAGCCCCTATCTGTATGGCATGAGTAAGCTATTCTCAGGAGGAAATTTTTCACAAAAAATCTTAAATACAATCGACCCTAATATTATGATTTTATGCGTGAAGACCCACCCTCTCCTTTTCACTCAGAAAGGACCATATGGTGCCCACCTGGTCTGCTTAGCCCAAACGAACCCCAACTGTAAACATCCCTGAAGAAGAGCCCGTCAGCTGCCTTGAAACGCGTTGGATGTTCTTGCAGCCTTGTTCCAACCATGAGGGTTCCCCTATCACCATATGTTTTAGCACACTGGTTCATTGTCATTGTTTTGTCTCTTCTTGTTCTGTCATGTCATGTCCATGTGATTGTCTATTTTATCAGTGCTTCTATCTGGGCCATGTGGCCTATTTTTAATGTTGAAACGTTTACAATAAATACTTAAGAATTTTACGATCCTTGGTGTCTATATATCTCCAATCCACGTATGCCTCAAAGTCCCTTACTTTGGAGGGTCTCTTTCCTATTTTTGTTCAATTTTGGGATGTTGGCATACATTCAGAGTTACCTCCACTCCTGCTCTCAGTTACAAATTTTTAGACAATCTCATGTTTATTTCTTTTGTTTGTAATGGTATGACACAAAAAAGTGGAGAAACAAAAAGCCAAATCTGACACATTCCACGCAAAGCTCCAAAAATGGACTGGACAAAATTATTGGCTTAAAACTGTAAGAAATAATTGCATTTCAAGTTTGTGATGCTCCTATAATTTGTAATTAAATTCACTTGTTGTCACGCTTACCCCTAACGCAGGTGGTAAGACACTATAGCTGGCTACTGTGTTCTTCACCTTTAGCAGCCCCCTTTCACACAAGCCAAGCAGGCCTATTGGTACCCGGTTGCCCCCAGGCCTTATAAACAATGCTATAGTGCCTGGCCACCACGCCAGGGCAGATGCCAACTGAGTAAAGCAAACAGGTACTTGCGGTTGGCAGACAGGCAGAGTGGCTCTATGACAGTCCAGGTAAAAGGAGTTCAGAGAATAGACCAATATCCGATCCAAGGTTATACACAGGGAAATCCAAACTAGTAGAGCAAGGCAGACAGACAGGGGGCTTGAACAGGAATTACACACGCATCACTCTCTATCACAAACCAGAGACTGAAAGCCTAGCACGCTTATAACAGGTTTGGTTTCCACCCAGAGATTGACCACATCAATCACCTTGCAGGTGGACAAAGACAGGGAGAATGCCATAGCCAAAACCAGGATGCTGGAATTAGGAGCAGGAGCACTAGATGCTCCTGACACCTGTATCAATTAACAGATGCTGACACTATAGAAATCACACCGGCAACCAGTTAAATTGGTGAAAAATTGACTCAACCTTTCTGTTGTGTGTCTCTGTGTGCCACATGAAGCACGGAGAAGAGAAAGAGCAACAATAAAATTGTCTGAGGATTTGAGAACAAAAATTGTGGAAAAGCATGGACAATGTCAAGGTTACAAGTCCATCTCCAAAGATCCTAATTTTCCTGTGCCCACTGTGAGCAACATTGTCAAGAATTTCACAACCCATGGCACTGTAGCTAATCTCCCTGGATGTGGACAAAAGAGAAAAAATGATCAAAGAGTTAGCCAAAACTTTCCTGAGGAAGCCAAAATACTTTTGGGAGAATGTGCTGTGGACAGACTAAACAAAATTACAGCTTTTTGGTAAAGCCCATCATTCTACTGTTTTCAGAAAAAGAAATGAGGCCTTTAACCACTTGCCGACCGCCGATCGGCATCTGACGGCGGCAAAGTGGCTCGTTCCCGCAAATCGCCGTCATACGACGGCGGCTGCGGGAACGTGTATAGTGAGCGCGTTTTTCGACATTAAAACAAATCAGACAGGTGTCGTGTAAGAGGGTTTTCATAAAACCGAAGGAGTCCTTTCAAAACCGATTGAGAAACTAGTAAAAAAGAGAAAACAGGTGTAGGTCCCTCTAATCGATGTCACGGTACCCAACACTTTAAGAACTGTTACAACGAGTGTCACCCGTGTCCTTTTAATCCTAGAAACCTCTACCTGAACATTGGAACTGTAACAGGTACGAAAAGGTGTTAAAAACAAGAGTTTAGGAGTCTGTTAAAATAACAACGAGAAAGAGAAGAGGCACGAAGTACACCGTGTGTCTCTGTGTGTTGTCTTTCCAAC
>BLSH010488601.1:1281463-1291562 GCA_018402905.1 Glandirana rugosa | reverse complement strand
TAAGAGACAGGCCATGTCCGCTGCAATATCGCAGTACCGCAAAAAATCGCAGATCGCCGCCATTTTTAGTAAAAAATAAAAAAAAAATAAAAACCCCAAAAATGAATTCTCATCATCCGTAAACGCGACCACTTTTGCGCAAACCAATCAATAAACGCCGATTGCGATTTTTTTTATCGCAAATATGAGGAAGAATATAAATCGGCCAAAAACGGTGAAAAAAAATGTTTCTTTATATTTTTTTTTTGGATTTGTATTTTAGGAAAAAGTAAGAAATTTGGGTTTTTTTTGCAAAATTGTCGCTCTTCTTTTGTTTATAGCGGCGATCAGAAATGACGCAGCGGTGATCAAATACCACCAAAAGAAAGCTCTGTTTGTGGGAAAAAAAGGACGCAAATTTCATTTGGGTACAACGTCGTACGACCGCGCAATTGTCAGTTAAAGCGACGCAGCGCCGAATCGCAAAAAGGGCTCCGGTCCTAAAGCTGGAAATCCTTCCGGGGCTGAAGTGGTTAAAGAAAAGAATACAGTTCCCACAGTCAAACATGGTAGAGGTTCACTGATGTTTTGGGGTTGCTTTGCTGCTTCAGGCACTGGATGTCTTGGCCATGTGCATGACATTATGAAATCTGAAGACTACCAAAGAATTTGGGCGTGCAATATAAGGCCCAGTGTTAGAAAGTTGGGTTTCCGTCAGAGGTCACAGCAGGGCAATGACCCAAAGCACACGTCATAAAGCACCCAGAAATGGTTTAAGACAAAGCACTGGAAAGTACTGAACTGGCCAGCAATGAGTCCAGATCTAAATCCCGTGAGCACCCGTGGAGAGATCTCAAAACAGCAGTTGGAAAAAGGAACCCTTCCAATCTGAGATACAAAAGTGAAGGTGCAGCGCTAATGATAAAATTAAAATACCAAATAAATAGTAATCAAAATAATATGATAATGTAAAAAGTTCTCCTTCAAGAGTTCATATTCTCATAAATTGGTGAATAATGTCCCAACAGTGATAATAAAGTCTTTATACTAGGACAGCTGCTTCCAGTGTATCTTCCAAATAAGAAAGTTCAAGTGTAAACTCAATAATAAGTGTACAGGTGAGTTCCATCCTATAGGGGTTACCACCTTCCAAGGATCCGGGGGTGGGGTGTTGGGTCCACTCACCACCATCAACTCCCTCCGGTCCACTTGTCTCCGTCAGCCCCCTCAGGTCCGCTTATCTCCAGAGAGAAGGCTTCCAGGGTGCATATATAAGAAGAAAAAAAGGGGACGCTCCACTGAAGGGTCCCATTCCTGCTGTGGGATTCCTGACTTAACTTCCTTGGAAGGTGGTAACCCCTATAGGACGGGAGTGTATGCCGACCCCAGTGGTGGGAAAACCACAGAAGCTGGTCGACCCCCTAGTCATATGACTAAGGGTCGGTAAGGGTCCACTTATTTATCCTGATGTTTTTATGTTTTGGAACTCACCTGGACACTTATTATTGAGTTTACACTTGCACTTTCTTATTTGGAAGATACACAGGAAGCAATTGTCACAGTATAAAGACTTTATTATCACTGTTGGGACATTATTCACCAATTTATGAGAATATTAACTTTTGACAGTGGACTTTTTACATTATCATATTATTTTGATTACTATTTACTTGGTATTTTAATTTTATCATTAGCGCTGCGTCTTCACTTTTGTATTACATTTTAGCATTTTTGGTCGAATGCGGTGTATGCTGCTGCCTTTTCCATTTGCGCATTTGTTTTTTATGTTTCTTCCGATCTGAGAGACCTGGAGCATTTGGCGAAAGAAGAGTGTTTCAAAATTCCAGCAGAGAGGTGTAAGTAAATCATCGATGGTTACAGAAAGCCATTGATTTCAGTTATTTTGTGCTACCAAAAAATAAATTGAGGGTGCCAATAATTTTGTCCAGTCCATTTTTGGAGTTTTGGCTGGATTGTGTAAGATTTGGCTCTTTGTTTCCCCACTATTTTGTGTCATACCAATACAAACAAAAGAACTAAACATAAGAATGCCTAAACATTTGTAATTGCAACAATTTCTTGGGCGAAGTGGTGCATTATCTGACAGGAATGCAGGTGCCAATATTTGTGGCCATGACTGTACATCAGCCTAGTAAAGTGAGGAGAGACATCAGGCAGTGTCATCTTGCAAGAGTGCAATGTGCACATAACCTGCAGTCTTCTTTTATCTGACTATTTTGAACTGAAGGTAGGTGAAATATATGTTCACTGTATCTCATGACTGTTTTGTCAAAGTGGATGTAAACCTGATTCATGAAATTTGAGATAAGCACATAGATCTGCATTGTTTTCTTATCTCTCTCCAAAGCACTAAGTCCCGTGGCTTTCTCCTGCTCCGTTTTTCTGTTATCAGCATAATAACTTCTGAGGAGTTCTCCAACGTAGGAGATAAAACCAGCCTGTAATTTGTTTTGAGGGAGGTTGCAATAAATAGATTAGCAGAGAGCTTGACATGACACAGCTCTGCTGCAAGCCTCTGCCTATGTGGGGGGGGGGGGGTGCCTTTCCTCCAATCAGCTGTCTTGGCTGTATACCCGGACTTAACTTCCAGTGCTGAACAGGAAGAGAAAATCTCTAACACAATCTGCACTTTCTAAAGAATATATAAAGCTCAAGATGGCAGGTATACATGTAAAACGTATGTAGGGAGATGTGTTTCATCTATGTGTATCATCTGAGGCTGTTCACTTCACTGAATGTATGTGAGGGTTTACATCCACTTTAATGCTGCTTCCACCATAACATGTTCATTACATCACATCACTAAGACAATAAATACAAAATAAATTCATTATTGTATCATTCAAGGATTTTTTTTGTGGTATATTTTTTTTTTTTGCTTGACTAGAACTACCAATTTGTCTGTGTAAATAATGGAGATGACAGCATTATTTGAGTCTCATGTTATTGTAGCCATTCAGCACCATTCCTCCAGGAGCCACATCTGCTTCCTGATTCAAAACCTTTGTTGTTTCCCCTGTAAATCTATGCTGTTTTTAGGTAATCCCATACTGTTTAAACAAAACAGTATTTGTTCATGTATTCCCTCAATTATATAATATCAATGTGTATATGAATGCTTCAGTTCACTCTTATAAACGATTTTTTGATTACTAGTTATAGATGTACTGGGAAAAGGTTTTGTACACGTTCATAATGAATGATATACAGTGTCTTAAAAAAGTATTCATACCCCTTGAAATTTTCCACATTTTGTCATGTTACAACCAAAAATGTAAATTTATTTTATTGGGATTTTATGTGATAGACCAACATAAAGTGGCACATAATTGTGAAGTGGAAGGAAAATGATAAATGGTTTTCAATATTTTTTACAAATAAATATCTAAAAGTTTGGCGTGCATTTGTATTCAGCCCCCTTTACTCTGATACCCCTAACTAAAATCTAGTGGAACCAATTGCTCTCAGAAGTCACCTAATTATTAAATAGAGTCCACCTGTGTGTAATTTAATCTCAGTATATATACAGCTGTTCTGTGGAGCCCTCAGGGCTTTGTTAGATAACCTTAGTGAACAAACAGTATCATGAAGGTCAAGGAACACACCAGACAGGTCAGGGATAAAGTTATGGAGAAGTTTAAAGCAGGGTTAGGTTATAAAAAAAAATATCCAATGTTTTGAACATCTCACGGAGCACTGCTCATTCCATCATCAGAAAATGGAAAGAGAATGGCACAGCTGCAAACCTACCAATACATGGCCATCCACCTAAACTGACAGACCGGGCAAAATAACATTAATCAGAGAAGCAGCCAAGAGGCCCATGGTAACTCTGGAGAAGCTGTGGAGCTCCACAGCTCAGGTGGGAGAATTTGTCCACAGGACAACTGTTAGTCGTTCACTCCACAAATCTGGTCTTTATGGAAGAGTGTCAAGAAGAAGGCCATTGTTAAAAGAAAGCCACAAGAAATCCCGTTTGCAGTTTGCGAGAAGCCATATGGGGGACACAGCAAACATGTGGAAGAAGGCCTAAAAGCAAAGTGCTTTGTGTGGCGAAAAAACTAACACTGCATATCACCCTGAACACACCATCCCCACTGTGAAACATGGTGGTGGAAGCATCATGTTGTCGGGATGCTTTTCATTAGCAGGGACAGGGAAGCTGGTCAGAGTTGATGGGAAGATGGATGGAGCCAAATACAGGGCATTCTTAGAAGAAAACCTGTTAGAGTCTGCAAAAGACTTGAGACTGGGGCAGAGGTTAACTTGGAGGTTCACCAGGACAACGACCCCAAACATACAGTCCACTACAATGGAGTGGTTTAGATGAAAGCATATTCATGTGTTAGAATGTCCCAGTCAAAGTCCAGACCTAAATCCAATTGAGAATCTGTGACAAGACTTGGAAATTGCTGTTCACAGACACTCTCCATCCAATCTGACAGAGCTTGAGCTATTTTGCAAAGAAGAATGGGCAAAAATGTCACTCTCTAGATGGGCAAAGCTGGTAGAGACATCCCCAAAAAGACTTGCAGCTGTAATTGCAGGGAAAGGTGTTTCTACAAAGGATTGACTCAGGGGGCTGAATACAAATGCACTCCACACTTTTCTCATATTTATTTGTAAAAAAATGTGAAAACCATTTATCATTTTCCTTCCACTTCACAATTATGTGCCACTTTGGGTTGGTCTATCACATAAAATCCCAATAAAATACATTTACGTTTCTGGTTGTAACATGACAAAATGTGGAAATTTCAAGGGGTATGAATACTTTTTGAAGTGCAAAATTTTGTGCAGCTCCACACAGAAACCAATCAGCTTCAAGGTTTTATTGTCAAAGCTTGATTGAACAAGCTGAGGTTAGAAGCTGATTGGCTAGCATGCACAGCTGCATCGGTTTTTGTACTCTCCAGCTTTAGTAAATCAACCCCTGTATGTCATGAGCTGTGGAAAAAAAATGTAATAATTCGATTTTTATACACTGTAAAATCTTTTTCTTGAAATCGGTTGAAGGACACAGGAGTATAGTCATTCTTAGACATTTGCATTATACTGCTGCCAGGAGATTTGGACAAAAGTTAAGCCAGCCCCCTGTATAACTCCACCTCCAACTGTCATGTGTTGCGAGCAAGCTGTACATAAGGTCAGAAAACATTTTATGGTGAGTATTTTATTGTCCGAGGACACAGAAGGGTAGCAATTCCTAGATATTTTGGGCAGCCAAAAGCAGTTTAACTGTGGGGTTGGTGACAGCCACTTAAAGTTGAACCCCAGAAAAACAGTTTATTGCTCAGTTATGCTGCTAGACCAATCATTGCAGCTTATTTTCTCCTGCACGATAGCTGTCTAAGGTCCTCTGATATCATCAACAGCAATGCAGAGCACAGTCTACATCGCAGGTACACATTCCAAGCACTAGAGTTATAAGAAATAATTATGACAAGGGAAGAACCAAAAAGGAACTACCCTAAAAAGGTAAGTAGAGCAAATTTTTTTTGTGTATTTTTGGCATGCTAGACACAAAACCAAATCAACCTACACATCTGAACAGAAAAATAATTCACACAAGACATCAGCTTGGAGGCTTGCAAAAGACAATCACAGCTGAACCACAGGGCTCTAGACAATTGATCCAAAGCTCCAGGACATGAAGGTTTAATCTTGGGATTGAGCTTTCTCATTTAAGAGATTTTATCAATACTGAAATGCATTTACAGATCTGAATCACTGCCAATGAAGGATGGAAAGTTATACCAGATGACTGAGAACTAAGTAGGGAACCTAACTCATAGTCAGTGGAATCCCTAAGGCTGGATTCACACCATTGCGGTGCGAATTCCAGCCTGTCTGCTGCTGAGAAGGGGCGGAGCCGCCATTCGGCGGCTCATGTCCGTTCTCGCAGCGCATCGGCTGCTCGGGGAGGGAGGGGGGAGAGAGGGGGGAGGGAGGGGGGGTGCAGCGAGGAGGAGAAAGATCCCTGCAAAATCGCTGTTCAATGCGGAGCACATCTGCGGGTTAGATGCGCTCCCATTGAACTCAACAGGCTGGGAATTCGCACCGCATTGCACAAAAAACGTGTGCGTTTTTTGTGCAATGCGGAGTGCAAATGCACCGCACATATGTGAACCGGACACATTGAAAACAATGTGTTTTCAATTGTCCTGCGAATTGGATGCATAGGTGTGAACCCAGCCTTACAGTTGATGTGAGTAATTGGGACTTCTATGGTGTATAAAGGCTCCTTCACATTGTCAGATGGAAGCCATGACTCCAAAAGGGCCAGAGTGTGCTACAGCTCACACAGTACATAAAGACCTGGAAAGCATCACAAGCAGAGCACAGTGCCCGGGGTTCACTTGTCAAGTAAACCTTCAATCTTCAGTTTACCTGGGTTTGCGTATGACCTTCAAAGCTTTGCTGAGAATACAGGCCCGATAGCTGCTGTGTAGAGACTAACTCAAGCAGTGTCTTTAAAGTCTTCAATTAAGTCACTGAATAAAAAATATCCATGGAATACAAAGTAACTTGTTTGACTAATAAGATAGAAAAAAAATCTAATAAAAAGTATCATAAAAATATAGTTTGAAAAAGTATCCAACCTCCTAGGACATCAACAAAAACTAAAGTTGGGTTTTATGGGGACTGGCCAGTGTCCAAACTCCAGAAGATTGCAGTATAACATCCAAGAATGACTATTTTCCTGTGCACCTCAATGGATGATAAATAAAATAGTACATTATAGGACACGGGATCTTAGTTTTAGATGGCCGGGTTATGCAGTTACATTGATTTGATCTGCCACTGGCAAACTAAGCTGTAACAACAGCCCCAGCATAAGCCCTCCCACTCCCAGAAAGCTTTGGTCTAATATCCAATAAGGAGTGGGGACAGAGGGAAGGGACTTGTGTCTTAGACCAGTGTTCTCCAACCCAGTCCTCAAGGCCCACCAACAGGTCATGTTTTCAGGATTTCCCTCAGATGAATCAGCTGTGGTAATTACTAAGGCAGTGGAACTGATCAAATCACCTGTGCAAAATAATGGAAATCCTGAAAACATGACCTGTTGGTGGGCCTTGAGGACAGGGTTGGGGAACACTGTCTTAGACAACTGAACACAGAGCTAATTATGTTCCACCTCTAGGCTTGGTTCACAGTTCACACTACTGCAACTTTTCATATAATACCACAACTCTCCTCTGGATTTGGGTGTCAAGACACAGAGAGTCTAAGAGGACCACTGAGCAGCAGGAGCAATTGCAGTGTAAGCCATGTTCAGGTTAGCCCGACCTCCCAGTGTTTTTTGAAATATACACTGAGCATGTGAAATAAGTAGCATATGGTATACAGTAGTGAATAAAGCAATGAGAAGACACTTGGGACTTTTGTTCAGTGCAAAAAAATAATAGTTAAATATAGAGCTGTAGGTTAATGGCCATTTTTTGCATCAGAGCTTCTACAAGGTCATATGTGACCTTGTACAAGCTAACCATGTGAAATAATGAGTGGCAGAAGTGACTCCAGCTTCATTTGTGTGATGGGCTTTTTATTGCTCTTATTGTAAAACTATTATAACATCTTAGTGGTGACGTGAATTCTCCATTGTACTCTATGTTAAAGTGTTACTAAACCCAGGACCCTGCATTCACTATATCTGGTCTCCCACAGTGCATAGAACATGAAAAAAAGCAATTCTTTTAATATATATAAACTGCTAAATATCTTTTCTTATCAGCAGTGTATAGCAGTCTTGTGACTTCTATCAGTGTCTGGCCGAGCACTGGTTAAAGCTTGAAGGAGGAGTTGTCATTCTACTCTGACTGTCCTATCAGGCTGCAGGACCCCTGACCCTCTGTCTGGACACTGATGATTGGTCCTGTGCTGATCACATGCACCCTCCCAAGAAAAAAAAACTCTCTAGCAATATACACCAAACTGAGCATGTGCAAAGTGACTTCAAAGGCTCTGTCTTATCAGCAGATGGATTGGGGACTGTTGAAGAAGGAGAGGATTAGGGAAGACAGGATCAAACAGCCGTTTTACACATGGCAGAGGATTAAATAGGTTAGGTAACCTTAGGTTCCACAGTGAGTGCATGCTTTACTGCATACAGTATACAGACTGGTTTTACTGTGCGGGTTTAGTAACACTTTAATGTAGCCTCTGATGTAATCTTGTCTTGCCCATCCAAAAGTTGTTTTAATATTTATACACAAGGAGAATAGAGAAAGCATCAGACACTTTTGGCTGTGTGTGTGTAAAGCAGCACCATTTACTAGATGTGTTCAAAGGCTCAAATAAATGTATTGCTAAAAGAGATTTAAAAACCAGGTCTAAAAATGATGACTTTAATGTTCAAGTCTGATGCAGCTGACATGAAAAAGAGACAGTTAAAACAGACAGTGGATACTACTATGTTTCCTCCACACTGTGATCATTCATTCATAAAATGTGTGGGGCCTGTGGTGTTCTTCAGAGTGTTCTTTGCATAATACTACAGAGAACGCATTATCAATGAAGGCAACTTTGACAGGTCATGTAACCAGGCTCTCCTTCTCCATGCACTTTTTCCTCCATTCATTAAATGGAGGGCATGCTTGTAAAGCACACTGTTGTTTTTATACCTGTGCCCAAGTATTTTTTATTTTTTTTGAAAAGCAGTAGTATGGCTGCAATAGAGCATCTCCCTTGCTTTAGAAAGCATCCCCTAAAATGTACATTTATTGAGAAGCTTTAAGGTGAGTTCTTCTTACGTGAAAAACAGGGTGTCATGGCATCTGATAATGATAGATGCCTGTCTGTGTTTAGTTTTTATGATTTGGTAGAACATGGAAGTTAAATAAAATGTCAGTATACCTTACAGTATCTCTATTCCTTTTCCAGGAAAGCACTTCAACCAAAGCACTAGCATAACAGCCAGGGAACAAGCATTTTCAAAAATGTCAGCAAAGTCAGCCCACGTTTTTCTCTTGCGACAGCTGTACTTAATATAATATTGTAATCTTAATAATGTAATATTTTCTTCCCTATCTGTTTGTAAAGTTGTTGAATGACAGGCTTCTTAAAGCGGAATTTCAGTCACTTTTCATCTTTCCATCTATTAAAGCGGTAGTAAACCCATGCATTTAACAGGTTAAAAACCAGTCACATTTCCGGCACATACCAGAAATGTAACACTCCTATTGATTGTGCTCTAAACCAAACTGTCAAACCATCCAATGGCTGGTGTCATAGCTGATCACATGTGCAGCACCATGGCAGTTGTGGATTAAACAGAGGCAAAGATGGCAGCTTCCTTGGCTGAAAATGATAGGAGGGTTTACTATCACTTTAAATCTTCTGCCCGTGTTGTTTTAACTTTGGATAGTAAAACATTTTTTTTTCTGCCAGTAAATACCTTATACAGCCCACTTCCTCTTTCTTGTCAGGTAAAATGCCTTTGACATCATGCACAGCTCTCTGCCAGGAAGGGAGGGAGGATGTGTCATAAGAGAGCCAATGAAAGCTGCAGGGCTGGAGGTGTGCCTCTGTGTGTCTGTGTAAATCCAGGAAGTGAACAGGCAGCAGCTTCAGCTGCCCACAGTTAAAATGGCTGCAGCCAGACTTAGTGGAGGGAGATTTCTGCAGGATTTTCGGCAAGTACAGAATCACAGTATATATAAAAAAATATGCAAAGTGGTTGGAGGGAAGCGTCAGAATGGCAAAGATGTTTTTATTACAAATTATGTAGGCAGACTGCAGTTCCTATTTAAAAATTAAGAGAAATCTAAGACACATGACTAAGGTAGATCATTGGTACAGATAAGACATTTACATGCCTCACTTTATTGCACTTTAACTACTTCAATCCTGGGCACTTTCACCCCCTTCCTGCCCAGGCCATTTTTCAGCTTTCAGTGCTCTCACACTTTGAATGACAATGGCGCGGTCATGTAACACTGTATCCAAACAAAATTTGTATCATTTTGTTCCCACAAATAGAGATTTCTTTTTTTGAAATAAAAAAGTTTTAAAGACCAGAAAAAAATCATTTTTTATTTTTTGGATCGTCACTAGTTTATGGTGCTTTTCTTTAGAGATAAACACCCTTGTTTTACTA
>BLSH010488601.1:1232597-1252494 GCA_018402905.1 Glandirana rugosa | reverse complement strand
GGCTAATTTACAAGAGCAGTGGAACATACATACACTATATTACCAAACGTATTGGGACATCTGCCTTTGCACGCACATGAACTTTAATGGCATGCCAGTCTTAGTCTGTAGGGTTCAATATTGAGCTGACGCCGGTCCACGGCATCCCGGAAGTGTCTCCTTGATGGCGATTCATGGGAGAGAGGAGCCGTGAATCCGGTGCATGAAGGGAAGAGGCAAACGGGAGTGGATGCGAGTGAGGCCATGATCGGAAGATTCCATCATTAAAGAGGAGGTGTGTAATAGACATATAGACGGAGGAGACATCAGCATGATAAACTGAATTGAATGCACAAAACGGCCATATTATCAGGTGGAACCAGTACCGGACACCATATTTGCCACTAGAGAAGAAATTGATATATGTGGTTGATACAATACGGGAGCAGCATTACACTTAGCAGCTCAGTGACTACTTTCTGTCTTACATTTTTATTGCTTTTCATGCTTTTGAATGTCCTTGAAAAAGAAATACAACACACGTGCAAACAAAACACATATTGACCCTGACAGCACAAATAGGTAATCACACAATTGCCAGAGATCTGGTATATTCTCCATACAAAGAAAGATGAAAATATATATAGAGAGAGTGAGAGAGAGAAAGAAAAAAAGAGAGAGCGAGAGAGAGAAGCGAGGTATGTAGACAATTACTTTCCTGACTCTTTCTCTCTCTACAGAAAATATGCCACACTGCAGGCAATACTGTGACTCTATATTTGTATATATCCTGCAAAAAAGCTTAAATTCTTTTTCAAGGACATTCAGAAGACTAGGCAATTATGATGTGAATAATCTTGAAAAGAGTATGGCCTTTCTGAGAACAAAAGCATCCCAGCAAGAAATGTGCTGAACACTCACAGCACTTGTGGTCACCGTCTATAGATTTGTACTTAGTTCATCTTTTCATTAAAGACTGCATAAACCCAGTCAATTATACCTACTATTTTATTGTTTCATTATGCAATTAGGTTACTGCTTAAATTGTCACTTAATATACCATTGCGTGTTGTGTATAAAAGGAGAATTAAAGGCACTTTCAAATAGGTATTCCAATCAGGTTTGCCGGACAGTTTTTTTAGGTGGGCCTGATTGGAAGCTCCATGCAGCCCTACGGACAGGCGGGTGTAAACAGAACTGTGTTCTTTTCTGTTTTTGTGGACCTAAACGTGACAGATCAGAGGTAACTTGATGTAAACCAGTGGTTCTCAACTCCGGTCCTCGGGAACCAATAACAGGCCAGGTTTGCAGGATAACTAAAATACATCACAGGTGATATAATTTGCTGCTCAGTGATTTCAGTATTCTAGTCTGCATCTCCCCCAAGGTAATACTTAAAATCTGGCCTGTTGGTGGATCCCGAGGACTGGAGTTGAGAACCACTGATGTAAACAGACAGCGGAGTTCCTTTACATACAGCCAGCCATATAGCTCTCACTGATCCTTCTGTCTCTGCTGGGCACAAGCGGAACAGGCATAAATAGACATCTTTCCCGTTTGGCTCTGATTCAGCAGCGGATCTGCTCACGCAAAAGGAGCGTAAAGATAACTAATAAAAAAACTGCAACTAGGCAGCTTTTTATTGCAAAAGAGACATGCAATATCTCTTCTGCAATAACAAACACCTGCCTGCTTACAGTCTTCTACTGAATGCACACTAAGCTGTATATGTGGAGCTCAGCATGCATTCCCAGCACACTCTGGCTGTGCCGAAATAATGGACTTTTGTGTGCATGCGTGGGATGACACTATTCTGCCACTGGCCAATCAAGAGGCCGAAAACCTGGCACCCCGGAATAGCCAGGAAGAAGATGACAGTAACTAGTGAAGGACTTAAATGCTGCATCGCTGGAATGAGCAGGTGAGCATTTCTTTCTTTTTAATTCCACTTTGTGTGCTATTATGATGTTTACCTTTATCTCCTTTGTGTAGTCATCAGTATCACTCAGTATTTCTTCCCTCTGTATCCTTGCCACCTCTCCAGAGGTTCTCTGGACAAAATAGGTGAGATCTCCACAGTCATGGATAATAAATGCTGAAATAAATAACATTTTCAAACCATGGCCAAAAAACAAAAGGATTTTTGACTTGCCTATAAAATCTTATTCTTAAAATACAGAACAGGACAGGCATAGTCATAAATGACCGGATTATATGCTGCTATCTCCAGGTGATTGGGCACTGACAAACAGAACTGCCAGGAGCCCTATATAACTTCTTTCACCAATAACAATCCTCAGGCCCTGCTTGCACCTGGGCCTCTTTTGGGCGACAAGATTCACGCAATGGAACATATAACCAAATCATCTGCAACTATGCTTGTGTCCTGTACTGTACAATCAAAAAATATTTTAGGGTTTCTAAAGCTAACATTGACATTCGAGCAGAGTGGCATGTTTATGGGTCTTGTAGTCACTTAAGTAAAAATATGGTACTACCCAAAAATGGCAATGGGCCAAAAGATGTACCTAAAGATATCCAACAAACATCTGTATATATCTTACACTGTTAAAACTGGATGCTTTCAACCAGCATAACTTAATCTGCTTCTTACACAATTTTACATAGTTGAGTGGGAAATGTACATAACTTTAAAATGCAACCTTTTCATGCAATCTAAACTAAGATGATAAACTTGCATTGAAAAACATTCATTTTAAACTATATTCCAGACAATGGTCTCAGTTCCTACCTTCTTCATACCATCCGTTGTGAGAGCAGACAGCCAGCACCTTTTGTCCAGGAACAACTGGCTGCATAACATCGACATCTGGGTTCACTGGGGAAATTGATACGAATATTACAGTTAAGAGGTATTACAAATAAACCAAATATACAGTGCCTTGAAAAAGTATTCATACCGCTAGAAATTTTCCACATTTTGTCATGTTACAACCAAAAACGTAAGTGTATTTTATCGGGATTTTATGTGATAGACCAACACAAAGTGGCACATAACTGTAAAGTGGAAGGAAAATAATTAATGGTTTCCAAAATTTTTTACAAATAAATATCTGAAAATTGTGGTGTGCATTTGTATTCAGCCCTCTTTACTCTGATACCCCTAACTAAAATCGAGTGGAACCAATTACCTTCAGAAGTCACTTAATTATTAAATAGAGTCCACCTGTGTGTAATTTAATCTCAGTATAAATACAGCTGTTCTGTGAAGCCCTCATCTACAAATACGAAAAGGTTTCTTGACAGTAAGAGCTGTGAAAATGTGGAATAGACTCCCTCCAGAGGTGGTTTTGGCCAGCATGGTTGATTGCTTTAAAAAAGGCCTGGATTCTTTCCTTAATGTAAATAATATAACTGGGTACTAACATTTATAGGTAAAGCTGATCCAGGGTGTATCCGGGGTCTCGGGGCATCAGGAAGGAATTTTTTTCCCCCATTATAACAAATTGGATCATGCTTTGCTGGGGTTTTTTTGCCTTCCTCTGGATCAACTGTGGGTGAAGGATTGTATATAGGATTGTTTGGTTATATATACATTTTTTATTTTTTTTTGCTTGAACTAGATGGACTTGTGTCTTTTTTCAACCTGACTAACTATGTAACTATGTTTGTTAGAGAACCATAGTGAATAAACAGCACCATGAAGGCCTAGGAAAACACCAGACAGGTCAGGGATAAAGTTGTGGAGAAGTTTAAAGCAGGGTTAGGTTATAAAAAAAATATCCCAAACTTTGAACACCTTGCGAAGATTGAATCCATGATCTGAAAATGGAAAGAGTATGGCACAACTGCAAACCTACCAAGACATGGCCGTCCACCTAAACTGACAGGCCGGGCAAGGAGAGCATTAATTAGAGAAGCAGCCAAGAGGCCCATGTTAACTCTGGAGGAGCTGCAGAGATTCACAGCTCAGGTGGGAGAATCTGTCCACAGTACAACTATTAGCCGTGCACCACACAAATCTGGCCTTTATGGTAGAGTGCCAAAAATAAAGCCATTGATGAAAAAAGCCATAAGAAGCCTCATTTGCAGTTTGCGAGAAGCCATGTGGGGGACACAGCAAACATGTGGAAGAAGGCGCTCTGGTCAGATGAGACCGAAATTGAACGTTTCTCCAGCAGGTGTTGGATGTAGTTTCTCTGGTGTCAAGTACCATTTATGGAATATTTTGTGCATAGTCTCCCAGTGTGTGGCACATCTAGAGTACTTTGCTGGTCTACGAAAAGCCTGGTGCCATTGCTGTGGGGAGTATGTGCGGTTCAGTTGTTGCTCCCAGCTTAGCATGGTAGGAGATTTGGTATTGGGGTCTGGATCAGTGAGAAGTCTATATATGTGGGAGATACCTTTCAAGCGGGGACATTCCATGTTGTAAAATTTTAGAAGATGTTTGAGAAATGAGT
Organism: Glandirana rugosa; assembly: GCA_018402905.1. NCBI lineage: Eukaryota > Metazoa > Chordata > Amphibia > Anura > Ranidae > Glandirana > Glandirana rugosa. The sequence goes on along the minus strand of BLSH010488601.1, from coordinate 1,248,094 downwards.
TTTTAGACCAAGTTATTCGTGATAGTACTGAACAAATTCTGAGGTATTTGTAAAAGTCGCTGTTCGGGAGGAGATAAGATTTTTGTAATTGTTGAAATTACATTAGTAGGGAGCCGGTGTATAAATGACCAATTGAAGTGATTCCAACACGTATCCAATTGGAGATGGGTATGTCGGGTATTATGTTCCGTAATGATTGTAGAGGTAAGTCTTGCAGTAGGCTGTGAGGTATGCCTTTGGATTGCTGGTGTATAGATTGCCAGATTCCAAGTGTAGCGTTGACAGTTGCTAGGTAGGTTCGCGGTTTGTGGTTACACAAATATAATGCGCTGAGAGCGAGTTTGGGAAGGGTTGCTAAGACCGCCTGTTCGATTTGAAGTCAAGGAAGTTGTGTATCGGTAGTCCACCAACGTTTAGCTGGTCTAAGATTGTTGCTTTATGGTAGGCTGATATGTTGGGGGCTCCCATCCCTCCAGCATGTTTTGGTAAGCACAGGGTTGATCTTTTGAGTTTAGGGTGTTTGCTGTTCCATATAAAGAAGGACATATTTACTTGTAGTTTGGTGATGTGAGTTTCGAAGGATTGGAGTGGTTTGGAGAAAATATAATACATGAGGTAGGAGATACATTTTAGCAAGAGCGATGCGGCCTGCCCATGAGGTTTGTGCAGGTTTCAAATCTTGTGCAGTCTTTTGCAGATTGATGAACAAATGCGCTAGATTAGAGGAGAGCAGGTTAGAGGTAGGGGTCGTGAGATACATACCTAGGTATTGGAGAGTGGAGTTTGGGGCCCAGGAGAAGGAGATATATTGGGGAATGCCACGCTTAGTGGTAGGAGTGATATTAACTCCAATTATGGAGGATTTAGAATAATTGATTTTATAGAGAGAGGCTTTACTAAAGAGGCCCAAAATTTGGTGGAGGTGTGGAAGTGACAGTTTGGGGTTGGTGATGGAAATAATTACATCATCTGCATAGAGACCAATTTTGTGGACGTGATCATCAGTTTTTATGCCAGATATGAGGGGATTGGTACGGATGGCTTGAGCCAGAGGTTCCATTACAAGAGTGAAAATTAGAGGAGGTAGCCTTGGCAGGTCCCGTTTGTTATTTGGAAGGATTCAGAGAGAATGCCTGAGTTAATTACTTTAGTGCCATGATTGCCTGAAGAATGCAGCCAGTGAAGCCAAACTTTAGTAGGACTGCCTGTAAAAAGCTCCAGTCTATTCTGTTGGATGCCTTTTTTGCATCTAAAGAAATGAACAGAGAAGCCGTTCGATGATGTTCAACCCACTGCAGTAGGTTAATATAGCGGCAGATGCCATCGGAGACTTGCCTTCCATTAATAAAGCTCTTACATATCTTATTGCATTCTTTGTAGTGTTGGAATGCTGACAGTGTCCCCTCAGCCGTATATTTTCTAAAGGATAGTTTTTTCACTAATATACATTTTTATGCTCAATTTTAGCCACCCAGGTTTAACCGTTCTTTTATATTTGCTGCCTATTGTAATACACTGGCTAATGCCATTATTTACATATTTACATAGTTAGTAAGGTTGAATAAATATACCAGTTCATCCAGTTCAACCTGTGTGGGTGTGGGTATGGGTGTGTGCATGGGTTTACGTCAATAATAGAAAAGAAACAGCTTTCTAGAGAGTGCCACCGTCCTAATTGTATAACAGAAATAACATAAAGGAAATCCTCCAACACTGTGGACTTTAAGGGCACACCACGAGACTAAAGAAATGATGTATAAAAAATATAGTTTATTGAAATTTCACATAAAAACCAATGGTAGCAATAAATTAAGTGTATACATTCTTGGGGATCAATACATATACTGTATCTCCCCAAGGATGAGGGGTGAGAGCGCGCCCCTTCAGGACCTACTAATTAGTAGGCTGGAATATCTTTAGAATTTAGTAGAAATATATATATCAGTATATAAACATCATTATATGCATTTATTACATCACAACTTTGATATTTGGGAAAAAAGCTTATCTATGAGGCTTACAAGTGGCTGTCTACAACCCAAGAGTAAATCATTTACTCTTGGGTTGCCACATGGATAAGCTTTTTCCCAAATCTCAAAGTTGTGATGTAATAAATGCATATAATTATGTTTATATACTGATATATATTTTTCTATTAAATTCTAAAGATATTCCGGCCTATGATTTAGAAGGTCCTGAAGAAGCTTATAGCAAACCGTGTTGACCGACTAGCTATTTAATCGACTTCTTATACTTTGTACAGTCTTGGTATTATGTATCATTACCTCTGTGTACTGTAGTCGATGTACATTTGTAGGCCGCTCTCATCCCTCATCCTTGGGGAGATATATGTATTAATCCCCTAAGAATGTATACACTTATTTTATTGCTACCATTGGTTTTTATGTAAATTTCAACAAACTATATTTTTTATATATAATTTCTTTAGTCTCGTGGTGTGTCCTTAAAGTCCACAATGTTGGAGGATTTCCTCTATGTTTTTTCTGTTATATCAATAAAAATTCCCATATCCCTGTATGTTGTGTCCCCACTGACACCACTGCTTGTGGAAGGGAGTTCCACATCCTTAGTGCTCTGACAGTAAAGAACCCTCTAGTACTATTCACTAACAAACTCACTGTGATACCTTTAGGGCCCACTACTTATGCACTACAGAAATTCATGCATTACCACTATGCCCAGCAATGCATCGCATGTGCGTACATTTTTGATGACACTCTGACACACAAAGGGGACACTCCTGTGTTGCAGCGTACTACAAGACATGGCAATAACACACTATGCGTTGTGTTTCACAAAAATGGTGCATGTATACACTTATGTCTGTTTTGGTGCACTGGCACCAAAAAAAAAAAAATCATCTATGACCAGCTTAAGTCTGTGCTGGAACAATTCATGTGAAAAATCTTCCGGGGGGGTCAAAAACATTGTTTTGCTGTATTGTGAGCAAATGACCACTGCAAGGCTAAACCCCTCCTATGTTGCTGTTGTGTTGACAAATAAACATGGCCAGGAATCCCTAAAAAAGCACTCTGGGATATAGACTGGCTCATTAAAAGCTCTCCATTTGATGTTGATCCTTACAATATACTAGGGTTGCACCGATACCGGTACCAGTATCAGAACCGATACTAAGCATTTGCATGAGTACTCATGCAAATGCTCTGATACCTGAAACTGATACCTTTAAGGTGCGATTTGAGCCCACACAAAATGAATGTGCTCAAATCACACTGCAAAGATTTGCATGCAATTTGAACAGGAATGTGGTGCGCTTCCTGTCCTAATCCGAATCACATGAAGTTTCCCCCATCACTCCCGTATGAACCCAGGTGCATGCATTTTCGACATGAATCACACCACATGCCTGTTCAAATTGCATGTGATTCTTTGCAGTGCAATTTAAGCCCATTTATTTTGTATGGGCTCAAATCGCACTGCAAAGGTATCGGTACTCGAAATCGACGAGTACATGACCAAGAGTATCGGTACTCATACTCGACTGTAAAAAAACTGTATTGGTGCAATCCTACAATATACACACACATTTAGGTGTGTGTCAACTACGTTTTTAACACACACACGGTGAGATACTCCAGGGTTTGTGGCTGATGTAGAGGAGTCAAACTTTGATTTCTCAGAGTCTTAATAAGTTCTGTTCTGGGTAGTGCTTTGGGTGGGATAAAGCCTCCAGTTTCAGCTGTACACAGGCCTTTATATATGCAAGCTGACAAATGTAGGTCTCGCTCTTGCCTGCTCTCTTTGCTGTGGGGGTCTGCTGTTGGGTGAAAAGGCTGAGTGCTGACAGAACAATAAAAATGTATAAGTGCTGCCTGTTTTGTAGGGAAAGCATTACAGGGGCACCTAGTTAATCAGGAACTAAACGGAGCTTAGTTAATGGTTCAAACAAGCAGATATTTTGTTTGTTTTATGCTATGGACTTACTGTAAAAAGCACTGAAACAGTGTTTTCTGTCTTATTGAATAAAGGTATAGAAAAAACCTGCTTGGACTGTTCCTGTGTGTCCATATTTTGTGAATGGTTTACCACTGCCGACACCATTTGAATATGCCCCCCTTACAAAGTATTGCTCAGATATGGGCAACAACTTAGAAAGACACCCACACATTGCTGAATAATATACAGGAGCCTGTAATACAGTTCATATTGGCAATGCTAACCAGCAAAAAGGGAACCACTTAAAGTGGTTGTCAACCTGTGACAACCACTTTAACCTATGGGTAAGCCTATGATAAGGCTTACCTGTAGGTGCCCTGCATATCTCCCAAACCTGCACGGTTCAGGAGATATGCAGTGTTCTGCATGTGCCGATGTCATTTCGGCACATGCCCAGAGAAGAAATGGCCTCTTTGCCGTTTCTCCACTAAAACTGTGCCGTGACAGGCGGCTCCCGCGCGCATGTGCGAGAGTGATGTCACGCGACTCCGGCCAGTCACAGAGCCGGAGTCGCGGCACCGGAAGAAAGAGGGGCAGAATATGGATGCCACCAGCACAGTGGACAGCGCTGGACGTCGCTGGCTTCGTTTGCAGGTAAGTGGCACATAATGGGCTACTGTGCGATGCATAGTAGCCCATTATACTTTTAATTTACAGGGGTATGTAGAGGAAGTAAAACCAATCTGGGTTTACTTCCTCTTTAAATGCTCAACAGGTGGAACAGCTGACTGTAGGCCACCAAGCCCCCTTAGAAGAGAAAGTGAATCAATCCACAGCAGCAGATATAGGCTCTGTCAGCGAGGCAGATGAAGGCACCTAAGATGCATTTACTTTAGAGACAATTAACATGATGTTTAAATTTAGGTCTGCACTAGCCATTTAGAATACATTTTTGATGGCCAAATGAAACCCAACTATAAAATGTAATTGTTAGAAGCAACTTTAAGATATATCGGATATATGGGATTTTGCACCTTTATTTCTGTTTAACGGTTATAAACAAAGTGCTATAAGAACTGCTGCAAGAAATTTCCATTGAAAGGCTATATTTTCCCCTGGCACTCTGATGTTTTAACATCATTTAACTCTACATGACTGTACAAGCAATCTTCAGAACACGGGCAAGGCAATTATCTCTCCCCAGTGGTGAAGATAAGTGTGATAGTACTGCCAATTTCTGTTGTTCTCTGGCACAAAATGTTCACTTAATGGTAAAAACAAACAGCCAATATATACAATTCAGAACACTGACACATCTCCTATCCACTCTAAACAGTTATCAAACTCTGTGAAATATTGTCTACAAGAAGTGCAATGTGTGATTGCAAATAAATTTGGGAAATAAAGAACTGACAAAAAAGTACCAATAAATTACCACTGTATAAGATAAATAATACAACCTGGTAGTGATGTATTATATTTTTAATTATATGGTTGAAATTGTCTAAATTGGTTAGAAAACTGCCAGTAAACTTGTATAATGCCAGGTTATTTATAAATGGAGTTTTAGTTTTATTGTGAGCTGCATACCTGCCCTTCAGATAACAAATCTGATTTTAGAAGGTGTGTGTGTGTGTGTGTGTGTGTGTGTATATCACCTGCAGGACCAAATTACATTGCTACCAATGACTGGTTTCAATTACCAAACAGAATACAACAGTAAAAAAACAGAAATACATAAACAACAATTTGCATATTTATTTCTGAAGCTTTGTGTGTAAACCCCCTTAGAATTCCCATAAATACTGGATGCAACTTCATCAAGAACAGCTATTTCATTTGGACACAACTGCTGTCCAAATAAGCCTTTTATGACACAAAAGAAGGAATACGATGTCCATTATTCTATTCTGCTTAACCCCCGATTACTGTTTTAATATTATACAATGTACACATTGCTCTACAGTCCATGGTTCCTTTTCAAGTTTGGCTTTGATCCTGGTTAGTAGGTCTTTGCTATTGAAGATTCAACATAGTGAAATTCAACCTAAATTAATCATGTCCCAGTTCAATTGGGACATGGTCCCAAAAGACCCAGTACTGGGAAACATACAAAATAGTATAAAGAGGCAGACATTTTGGCATATTCTATAACTCTAAGGTGCAAGATTAAAACTGAAAATATGCATGCATTTCAAAGCACACACTGTCTAATTATTCTACAAAAACAACACGATCGGCCAGAACGGAACTTCCTGGTTACACTTTAAATGTACAGTATATGTGACATATTACAAAATATAACCAAATTAAATCTTACAAGGATACTGAGTTTTCCAGATTCTGCAGTTAATCTGGTAATTCGGTGTCTAGTCTATTAAAGACATACAGTAGACGCCAGTATTAAACCTAAAGTTCAGAAGCGGCTGCTGCATTCTCTTTCTATTGTCAAAGTTTATAGACTGCTCAGTTAACTGATCATGAAGTTCTTGAAATGCATCTCGCTCCTCTCTATCTTGGAGGAAGAACCTTCCTTCCTAAATGCTGATATCAGGCCCATTTGGTATATCCACTGAGTTTTATGGATGGCCTCACCGATCCACTTACATTCCTATATAACGATCTTTTGGCCATAGAACATTTAGCCATTTCTTTTCTATCCTCAAACCCCTTATCAATTCATAGCCATGACAATTGCCCATTCTGAAATAAAATCAGCTTTATATAATCTGCTTTTCTTAAAGAGCAAAATTATATTTCTTAGCAAACCCCAAAGAATGATGGATCATGGTTAAAGCACTGCAATATAAAACAAACAACACACCACCTCATCTATTTTGAGATCTACATAACAAGACACACTCAAAATCTATGGTTTGTAGTTCACCACAAATCTTTATAGCTAAGATTGTGACAGAACTTCATTGTTGGATGAATCTGCTTGTCTTTTTTATGGGATGCTGTCATTTAATTGGAATGATGAGTTTTGCTAAACTTTTGTACTCACTACACACCCTAACTTTTCTCCTCCTCCATTCAGGTTTAACAAAAGTAAGCAAACCAAAAACCCACATTAACCAGACACAAAGAACAATGACTTAAACATTAATTAGGTGCTAACTTCCCCAATCTCTGGAAATATAACCTTGCTTGCCTTTTGCAAAATCATTAATCCTTAGGCCTGGTTCAACAGAAACCATCCAACATTTTGCCCGTGTGTACATCAGCCTGTCTGACAGGAGGAAAACTATCATTCGATTGACATACGATCAGCACTGGTAGCCAATGGCTGCAAGAGCTGACCGGGGTGTCCCCTGTCAGAACACAATAGCTCAGCAGGGAGATCATTGTACTAACATTGCATAGTTAGTAAAGCAAGGTCCTTTACCGGGCTTAACAATAAGTCTTAGACAGAATCTGAGACAAACTGTGTACCCTTGGAGTCAGAGGTCTATTACGCTCAACTCTCCACTTCCTAACACCTGTAATAGAACAAAACATTCTTTTGAGAGCTTCCTGATGATGGCCCGTTCTGATTGGCTGAAACGCATTGAGGCTTGTTCGCGTCATGGCGACACACATCCGCCCACGATCTGAGCCAGGGAATTGCACTGAGCCGGTCCTGCAGGTGGCTGACACCATATAGGGCCGATTTCCCTCAAAAATCATCTGCCTCACACGCTGGGTGCCAGGATGATTAGGCACCTTATAATATGAGTACTTTTAAACATTTTTAAAGCAATAAACATACGTGATTTACGGTATTGCGCAATGAGGTCTTTCTATTCTCTTACACTTATTACATTGATAAGGGGATTCTAATTCAAGAGCCGGAAGCCTACAGAGATCAGCAGGGGTCATCCCACAAACGCGTTTGACCGCACTAGAGATAGTGGGTCATCTACCAGGGGTGAGTGTACATCCATGTGGGGCACCCAGTCTGAGTATGTCTACGGCACTTTTTATGCCTAACATATAGGCACTGAACACCTTATCCACCTTTATTTTGGACTGTATATATGGACTCTGCTATCATAATGCTATAAATGTATTTATTTGTTATTTTTCATGCAATTAGCGTGGTGGAACCTTTTTATGTTTTAACTGTATTTGCTATACCAGCAAGTTTTCACACTGCAGGTGATCCATACTATTGTTTATTGATTTGTATCCATTGGCGCTGAAATATATATAATTTTTAAAGAGTGGATGACTGCATAGTGATACAATGGAAAATCCAATCAATATTGGTCCGCAACCAACCCTGCCACAGTGGCTGGCAAAACCCGAGCCGGATTCCACCTTAGTCTGAGCGACATGCAAGACGACAGATAGCGTCCTTCTACTTCTTCGCCTCACATAACTTCCATCTCCTATATGTTTCCTGTATAGGAAAAGATTTACTAAGACTGGTGCACACAGAATTTGGTGCAGCTGTGCATAGTAACCAATCAGCTTCTAGGTTTTATTGTCAAAGCTTAATTGAACAAGGTGAAGTTCGAAGCTGATTGGTTACTATGCACAACTGCACCAGATTCTGTGTGCATCCGTTTTAGTAAATCTCCTCCACAGTATTATAGCTTGTTTATTGATTTGTATCCATTGGCTCTGAAATATATATATAATTTTTAAAGAGTGGATGACTGCATACTGATACAATGGAAAATCCAATCACTTTGTTGATACCTCATTCTTCAAAACATCATAATTTTTTAGGAAAGACAAGGTAGTTAATATGTTTCGCGCAAAGAGAGCTTACTCATAACCGTGTTGTCTTTGTGAGAAACCCTTTTAACTACCCTGTTTTTCCTGAAAGAATTTTTAATCCTTCCTACAATAATAAAAACAAAAAAGAAAAATGTTATCTTTACATACTGTACACTCTATTGTTTACATAGTTACATAGTAGGTAAGGTTGAATAAAGGCAATAGTCCATCCAGTTCAACCTGTGTTGGTGTATGTGTGTCAGTGTCTATAATTGTTTCCCATATCCCTGTATGTTGTGTTCTTTAAGATGCACGTCCAAGATTCTTTTAAAAATATCTATATTCCCCGCTAACACCACCAATTGTGGAAGAGGGTTCCGCATCCTTATTGCCCTGACAGTGAAAAACTACCTGCGCAGATTAAGGTTAAACCGCTTCTCCTTCAATCTCATTGTGTGGCCCCGTGTCTTTCTACACTCCCTTAGATTGAATAGTTTTTTTCCTATGCTGGGATCACCATTGAGATATTTGTAAATCGCCATCATGTCTGCTCTCCAGGGAGAATAAATTTAGTGCTTGTAGTCGCTCCTCATAATTAAAGTCCTCCAGTCCGCTTATTCATTTTGTTGCCCTTCTTTGGACTATCTCCAGTTCCAGCAGATCCGTTATGAGAACTGGACGGAATACTTGAGATGTGGCCAAACCAGAGTTTTATAAAGTAGCACTGGCAGGATTATAGTTTTATCTGGAGTATATCCCCTTATTTATGCATGCTAATATTCTACCGGCTTTGATAGCTGCAGCTTGACATTGCATGTTATTGCTCAGTCTGTCTTCCACTAGGACCCCCAGGTATTTTCTTAAAAAGTAAGAGGTAAAATCTGGGAGCTAAGGAACAATATACATTTATTCCCTAGGACTTTATGCATTAATCCAATATAGGCAAAACCAAGACAATAACTTCACACGAGAAAGGCTTCACATTTCTTTCCCTAAGGCTGGGTTCACATATGAATCACATGCGGCTCACAGCAGGGGACCGGTGCATCCTGGTTCACCATTTAGGGTCTGATTTCATCCTGAATTTTGGGCTGAATTCGGACCTGAAACGGACCTAAAGTTGCACAGCGTTTTTGTGAAAAACGCACCGGACCTGCTGCAGAGATATGTGAGAACCGGTCAAAATCTCCTGCTTTTGCGAATTGGGTTCGGGGAACCCTCATCCAATTCGCAATGGTGTGAACCCAGCCTTAAAGGGTAAGGCTACTTTTTGTGCGGAAAAAAATAGCAAATAAAGAAAACATAATATAGTGTGTACAATTGTGATACAAGTCATATTGTAATTGAATATTATTAAAAATTAGCTTTCCTTTTCAACCTGCAGCCACTGTTATTTTCTATAAATGCCATGCAATATGGCTACCTGGAGTTGTCCTGTACACAGAATGTATACAGAACGCCCCCCAGAAACATAATTTCCTGCTTGTGTGATTGGCTCACAAATTTTCCCAGAAGTCTGCCTAAGATACAAGTCAGAATTCAGGCATCCCCTGCAACAAAAATGTCATTTTTGTTGCAGGGGATGAGATACTTCCAATAGGAACACGTCTAAAGGGATTCAGGCCCAGTTGATTTCCTCAATAGTAACCTGTAGCTGCCACAGCTGACTGATAATTATGAAACCACTCCCATTAGACCCACTCAGCCCAGAGGCACAGAGGAACAAGCAGTGATTTCTTCAGAATAACGAAAGGTAGGAATCTGCAACAAAGTTTGTTATAATCCTTGCAATGTACATAGATCATCCAGAGGGGAATGTTTTTTTCTCAACACAAGTGGAGTTACGCTTTAAATCCCATTCCCCATTGCCAGACATATGCTAGTAGAGACTTAGACAGCCTGTTCTCTGAGCAAACACGTGGACTTCGCACTGCAAAGAGTGTCAACAATGCCATCTCTGATCTTTCATCTCTTACAAGAGCCAATCACTTTCTGTAACCACTGGCAAATCCTGCAAAATCCACTGGACAATCTGTTAATCACAGGTTTAAGTCATACTTAGCATATGTCACTATCCCAGGACACACTTGTGAACACATGTTATAGCAAAACAAGTCTGTGTACTAAATACAACCAGCAACTGTCCTACATGTATGGTAAAAGGGACATGTAGGAGATTTAATGCTATAATTGTGGATTTCTGCACAAAATGCAACCTGATACACACATATATATATATATATTTTTTTTTTTTTCTAAGGAGAAACGCAACCAATGGCTTTGAACATTCAAATAATGTACTCTTCATTTGACTCTGAAGTTTTTTTCATTTACAGCAACAAGTAAAGTTTCTAATAAATAATACCCTACCATGTGTAACAGAAGATCTAGAGACTGAGAAAACTGGTATTGACTTTTCTGCAGCAACATTAAGGATTAGTTTTCGTAACAGGGCTACAACTAATCTCTGACGTCTTGGGAAGGCTCAACGAGAAGTGACAAAGCAGCTGCCACAAGGAAAAGATGTTCTACAGGCATGAAAATACAGTTAACAAACATTTGTCAATTCTTGCAGCATCTAAATGTTTTGTCATGTTATTCCGTAAAAAACACTTTCACACAAAATATTTTTTAAAGGGAAATTCCTGTGGTGTTTGGTTTGTCTTCTTTTAAAAACATTTTCACAATAATGTTGTATATCATTTTATAATAATTTGCATTATTTAAAAATAAAAGAGGAATTAGAATTTAAACATGTGACTGGGCCTGCATGTTATTACAAGGCCAGTACTGACTATGTTAATCCAAAGTTATGCCTCCTTTGACATAAATAGATCTTTTTTTTTTTAATTGAAATATTTTTTTTCATCACAAAAAAAAACCCCCAAAATACTTGTAACAATGAATGTAGGTCTATTTTTTTAGCACAGTAGCTGCGAAGACTTCAGCAGCTAAGACCGGCATATGACTCCACCTGCTGTCTGCAAGTGGTAATCAGAAAATATTTGCATGTTTTATATGTATGTGATTTCAAAAAGATAAATGTTTCTATTAGAGAACATAATAACATAAATACATTTATATACAGAATATTGTGAGGGATTAGCTCTTGCAGGGATCACCTTTCCTGGGAAAAGGGCAATTCAGGAAGCAGTTCCTTAAAATCTGGCTTGCAGCCAGGTTTATCGGTAAAAGGTTGCAAGTGCAAAATAGTAAAATAAATCCTTGCCTCTCTGGCCATACCTACACATCAGCGTTCCTCTCTAAGCGTTGTCGGGCTACTCCCGGACACCCACAAAACAAACTTAGTGCAAACCTTTCTTTTTAGTCCATAACCCAAAGCTCCGTGTATCAGCTCTCTCAGGCTGATCACTCTCAGAGTCCCAAGGCAGAGCCAACCCTTGCTCTCTTCCTGGTCATTTAAACTACAGCTAAGAGTGCACTTCAGTGGACCACAAAATTTGGTCCGGAACCAACCCTGCCACGGTGGTTGGCAAAACCCAGGCCGGACTCCACCTTAGTCCGAGCGACATGCGAGGCGACACATAGCGTCCTTCTACTTCTTCGCCTCACATAACTTCCATCTCCTATATTTTTCCTGTAAAGGGGGAGATTTACTAAAACTGGTGCACACAGAATTTGGTGCAGCTGTGCATAGTAACCAATCAGCTTCTAGGTTTTATTGTCAAAGCTTAATTGAACAAGGTGAAGTTAAAAGCTGATTGGTTACTATGCACAGCTGCACCAGATTCTGTGTGCATCAGTTTTAGTAAATCTCCCCCATAGTATTATAGATTGTAAGCTCTTCCATAACTGGTATGCTTTCCTTTGCTCTAACAGGCAATGAGATTTTTTTCCTACAACTAGTTAACTTTGATAGGCCATAAGTGGTGACAGCACAGGACAGTGGTGTGAAAGTGTGACACCATATCAATACTTTTCTCTCCTCTACTTTTATTTCCTCTGCCTGTCAGTGTGAGATAGTGACTGTAAAAAAGAGTGTAAAATGCAGCTGCACTGTTGATTGTTGAATCTGAGGGTTTGAGGGGATGCTTGGGGGCTGGGGAACCCACAATGAAACTGTCTCCCACTGCTGTCTATCCTGATGGCCTGTAGTAATTTTGGGCTTACAGAGAATGTTGGGGTTTAGAAGGCGTTACCCACACTTCCTGTAGGTGTAAATCACTGAGCAGCTTTAAATCCCCCCAAATAACTTTTGCTAAACATAGAAAAGCTAGCTCACATGCATTTTATCTGAGTGGCCAATCACTTTTACCTGTCTGCTCCTGGAGTCCTGGACACCTACTCTGCTCTACTTACCTTCTTCTAAGTCACGTAATAGGTGATCTGACCCTGATTGATCAGTTTGGTGCCAATGCATGCAATGTATTTTAAAATACACAATAATGTACACTAGTATATGTATATGTATGGATACAATAAAGTGCCTGAAGTCAGTAAAGCGAAGCTTTAGCTAAAATATCTTCATAAAGGTTTTGAATAGAATAGGAAATGACTAAATACGCTCATATTTCTCTTGTGGGTCAGGATGCACTTACTTTGCTTTTCTGTGACCCAGTATCAGCTAACTGTGGGCTATAGTTCGCTATGAGGTGACGTGGCAGAGCCATGCCAGGCTCTGAAAAGATCCCGACAATTTTGTTGGGATCCACCCAGCTGTTTGAATGACAGCTGGCTCCATCTCTCAGCACATGGCTGAGAGCTGGAGCCATCTACACCCATTCACTTCCCTGATCAGTGTTCCAGTGAGGCAGCCACTGCTTTCTGGTCAGAGCAGACTGAGAACTGAGTGGTCAGCAGTCATGTGATTGCTCAGGTCTTGGTCTTAGAGCCAACATGGGACAGCTGCAGCATCGGTCTGAGGTCAGTATATACTGTATGGTTTTTTTTGCAAACCCCAAACGTTATTTCTCTTTGTGTCCTTTTTGTGGGTTTGTCTGCTTACTTCTTGTCCCAAAAACATGACAATCCATGTTTTACAATGGTCCATGGAACAGGATCTCTAATTGGGAGATTTCCACACATCCACTATTCACTGACCACCACACCTCAATGTGCAGTCTCCTATCACTTTCTGTACAGATGACTACTGTCACTGGAGCAGGAAAGAAAGTTCTCCAAAAGGATACAGGCAACAAAAAGAACTTACCAAAGCTTACTACCCTCCAATATTTTATGAAAAAAACTACAACAACAGTTTTGCCAGACTTCTACTTTAATACTATGCATAGAGCTTTTCTACGGTACATTCTAAACGCTGTTAACTTGTTGATTTGTTATGAGTGAATGAAGCTCATGTACTTAAAGAGAAGCTCTACCCAAAAAGGGACGTTCCACCTTAAGTACTCTGCCCCTCTTCACCTGCCGCATTTGGCATGTCATTTTTTTGGGGGTAGTGGGTACCTAATTTGACCAGGTACTTGCTGCCACTTCCGCTTGGATTGCCTAGGCGATCTGAGTGGAAATTCTCCTCTTCTCCTTCCTTTCTGAAGTGTTCTGGGACATGTCACAGGTCCCAGAAGACTGCCCGACCATTCAGGAGGCACAGCAACTGGCTGAGAAGCCACAAGCTGTCACAGCTAGGTGAGATGATGGCGCCAAGGAGAGCAGACGGATCAAAGATAAAGGTGGTGCTTGGATATGGCGCTGTCTAAGTAATGGAAAATACGTATGTCCTTGATATCCTGTGATCATATGTGCTGGTGGGGTACTATTTTAGGTTCTTAATCAGAGTGTTTTATCATACTTCCGTATGGATATATAGTCTGAAAAGTGCAAGTGCAATTGTAAAAAGTGTTGTTTCATATATAAACGGTAACTCATAAAAGTGGTTTGTGACAATAAATATAGTTGATAAAAAAAGTGCTACAAAGGTTTTTTCTTTAGTGTAAGTGCTTATTTATAGGAAAAAACGAAGTTAAAATAACATATATTAATGATAAACCATATTTTTCCTGATGTGTGGTGGATTGGAGAGTATAGTTTATCCCACTATTTTTGCTTTTTGTCGTAGATTAGTATCTTAGTTAGTAAGTAGTTTATAGTCCAAACAAACTGTGTTACATATATAAACAATGAGAATAAATTAGTCCATCAAGTGAAAGATTTGTGACTTCAAGTGATTATTTCTTGTATATTTGGTGACTTGAGATTGTGGATGCACTCGTGCTCCCCCTATAGATTTCCTCCTTACCAGAGGGCACTGCCCCTGCAGGGGCCACGTGCCTATCTTTGTTAATCCTGGAGACTTGTTCCTGGGTTGGGAATGCTCCTCTTTTGCTCTTTAGGGGGTTCCTCTTTTCTTGGGTAGGTTCCTTCTCCTGTTCGGTCGTTCTCCACTCTTCCAGATGTAGGGAGATCCCAGGGTGAATTTCCAACGGGTTTAGAAGATAAAAAACAGAGAGGACTCCATAGTGCAGCGTGTTTCAATGTATCCTTGATTTTATTAAAAAGGGATTTGGATACATTGTATTTATACAAACGAGGGAATCAGATAAGTCCAGTAGTTAAAAAGAAGTGGGCTAGGTAATGGAAAAAGGTTGATAAGTATAGTCCCAAAAAATCACAGTGCCGGTGGAGGCGAGTCGGCTAGATGGGGGAGCTCTGCAGCTCTCCTCGCTGGATCAGCGTGCGTTCCAGCTTCCTGACGTTTTCAAAGGTGTCACCTTTGAAAACGTCTATGACGAAACGCGTCAGTTGACCTAGCAGGAAGCCCAACGTCACATCCGGTTCGCGGTGAGAGGAAGCTGGAACGCACGCTGATCCAGCGAGGAGAGCTGCAGAGCTCCCCCATCTAGCCGACTCGCCTCCACCGGCACTGTGATTTTTTGGGACTATACTTATCAACCTTT
>BLSH010488601.1:1188467-1205439 GCA_018402905.1 Glandirana rugosa | reverse complement strand
ATGAAAAGGACCGTCTGTCCGATTTCATCCGATCCGCCAGGCGGATGAAAAATAGAGTTTGCATCCGTCTGGATTTAGCGGATCGGATGTCAGTGGACATGTTACCGCTGACATCCGTTGCTCCATAGGAGTACACGGAGCGTCCATTCAGGTGACTGACAGACAGACCTGAATGGTCCGTACGTGTGAAAGGAACCTCTCAGTTTATAATGAAATGTATACACATAGTAGACCTGACTCAAGTATATACGATGCATATGCTGTACATACTTGTTTTTTAAAGGTTTTTATTTTTTTAGAATTTTCCGTTATTAACAAAATGTACATATTACCACTTGACACTGAATAATAACAATTCCCTGTTAGGCTACGCAAAGCCCACATAATCATATTACTGAGAAGTTCTGACTTATTTGCCTAGACAAGGCATATATATATATATATATATATATATATATATATATATATATCAGTTGTGGTAACATAAAAATAAAAGAAAAAGACAAAAACACAGATAGAGCACACTTTCACACACAACACAAACACATACATATTTATTATATTTCATTAAATTCTGGTAGAAGAAATCTGTAAACCCTAAGGTCTTCATGTATTGGCTATCATTCTAAAATATATTTTAGGTGTGGTACCACTCTAACTGCCCATATTCCTGAGTTGTTTTTTTTTACATTTTACACAACAGATTTAGTCTTAGAAATTTCACAGTTTTCACACATTTTCATAATAATACACCAAGAAAACTACAGCCATTACAAAGAAATCTAATACCCATAACTTCCCTGTTTTTCGTTGGATGGCTTCATTTTATGTCTCCTCTGATGCATGAAATACATTAAGAATACACAAATATGTGACAGAAAGAATAGAGAAAACACATGTGAATTACAATAATGTTAACAATATAAAAACTCTTGTATTCGCCACTAAAGGTCTACTCATAATGCTCAGCACTGCACAAAATAAAGCCTGTGTAAAGCCCTTTCTAAACTATGCTAATGATAGTTATCATACTAATAAAATACAGAAATATGAATGCGTGGCGTTAATGAGCGTTAGTGAGCGTCGGCGTCAATAGGTGTTTTTTTTAAAAAAATCAGTCCTCTGCTATTTTTCAACCTAAAAACGTTGGCGTCAAAAACACCGGTACAGCGTTAGTGAGCATTAGTGAGCGTTTTGCGGCGGCGTCAAAAACACCAAAACGTTACAGCCTCAGAACGCACTGGTCCCGCGTTCTAGAAACAGCTCACTAACGCAGACTACTGCTCAAAAACATTGGCGTTTTTAGAGGGCCATTGAATAACATGGGGAGCTGCAAAAAACGCCCAAAAACGTTTCGTCAAAAACCGCCCGTGTGTATGAGGCCTTAAAGTATCTAAATCCAAACCTTTTTTTGTATTGGATAGATAAGGTTAGCAGCCCTCCAAGTTCTTCAGTTTACGTGTTTCCAGTGACTGGTATTGTAAATGCTACTACATGCAAAGTCATTTTAGACAGTTGTTAGATTAACTTCCTGTAGTAGTCCTGATGACCATTATCACCAGGACTAAAAGCTAAAGAAAATCTGAAATTTTGAGTTACTACTGAAACAGGAATCAAGGTGAAGTCTTCCAATGGGGACACTTGTTGTGGTGACAACTGTAAAGGAGGGATTTCCTTTACTTTGGAGAGATTTTCTCTCACTTGCTTTTTGTCTACAAAACTAGACGTGAGGGTAAATCTTCCTAATGGGTCACAGACTGCAAAACAAAAAAATTAACCCTTCCCCACTCTATTTAACACCAAAGAAAGTTTTGACTTCAAAGTGGTTCCCTGCATTAAGGTAAGAAAATGTCCCACTAGTTGTTATGGCCGCCCTCCTCCCTAAACACTTACTTGAGTCTTCTCTCAATTCAGCACTGTCCCATTGCAGTGTCACCGCACTCTCTTGCTCTTCTCACAAGACACACAGAGGGCAGTAGGAGTCATAGGCTCCCGCTGCTGTGGGGGGGGGGGGGGGCAGCAAAGCCACACTGTGTCTATGGATGCACACAGCCCAGCTTGAGAACATGTCTGCAGGGGTGCCCCCATACCACATGGCTTGCTATGGAGACACCTGCAAGAAGAAGGTGAAGAAAGGGTAGACGGGGGACTTCAGAAGAGGAGATAGGAGACTGCTTTGTGCAATATCTTTGCACAGAACAGGCAAGTATACCCTCTTTTGCCTGTTATATAAAAAAAATTACCTTTAATATCATTTTAAATTGTTAAGAGGGAAAACTACAATGGAATGCTGGATGTCCCACTGAGAAAGCCAACCACCAGCTTTCCACCTTCTAGTAGAGTAGTGTTAATTCATCAGATAAGCTTGTTTTCTTTGTTAGCAAAGAAGGAGGTATTAAACATAATAAAGTACATACAGTACGTAGGTCACGCCCACATATGTAAACCGTGTTCACACCACACATGTGAGGTATTGCTGTGAACGTTATAGTGAGAGCAATATTTCTGCTAAAAAATATATAATGTTTGGGGGCTCTAAGCAATTTTCTAGCAAGAAAACCCCTGATTTTTACTTGTAAACAAAAAGTACCATAATAGGTCCTTAAAGTAGCAGTAAACCCTCCTATCATTTTCAGCCAAGGAAGCTGCCATCTTGGCCTCTGTTTAATATTCAACTACCATGATGCTGCACAGCACATGTGATCAGTTATGATTCCAGCCATTGGATGGTTTAACAGTTTGGTTGAGAGCACAACCAACGTGACAGTTACATTCCTGGGACGTGCTGGAAATGTAACTGTTTTTTGAAACTGTTAAATCAGTGGGTCTACTTCTGCATTAAGTGGGTAAGCACACTGTCAACTGTTACAATTATCATCAGAGGCACACCTGGAATGTAGCATATACTTTCTTCTGGTAAATAGTTCCACTTTAATAGCAGGATTGACAGGTATTTACAGCAACAGGCAAGGTAAAAAGCATTGTACTCCTTAAAGTTAATTTACATTTGTTACATGTCCCTAATTCGTATAACATAACTTAAAAAGGAACTAAACCCTACTATCCTTTTAAGCCAAGGAAGCTACCATCTTAGCTTCTGCTTAATGTGGTCAGTTGTCACTCCAGCCATTTTATGGTTTGACAGTTTGTCAAACTGTGCAAAAGTATATAGTATGTGACAGTTAGCATTCCCAGCACGCCAAAAATGTAACTGTTTTTTGAAACCGGT
Source organism: Glandirana rugosa (assembly GCA_018402905.1). NCBI lineage: Eukaryota > Metazoa > Chordata > Amphibia > Anura > Ranidae > Glandirana > Glandirana rugosa. Next base: position 1,202,210 of record BLSH010488601.1, on the reverse strand, counting down.
AAATCCACAAGTTTAGTTCTGTTTAAGATACCTTTTAAGATTCTATATTCTGGACCCTCTATCAAAGAAACGTTCTACATAGTTATTTTTGTTTATGAGGGGGCAGGACAGCTGTGTTTGCCATAATTAACACTGTCTGTACTGTGCAGGCAGATCTTCAATATCAATTGCAACTAGATTCAAACACTGTCTTTCCTAACAAAGGATTACAGGTTTAGGAGCTAGGCTTCTTGCAGTGTATGCTAAAGCAGAACTAAACCCATCAAATTAACAGTTTAACCACTTCAGCCCCAGAAGGATTTACCCCCTTAACCTCCCTGGCGGTATGATTATGTCAGATTTTTGGTGCTGAAAGCGGTACGATTATTTTGCATGGAAATTTGGTGTTTTATATTGTAGACCTGTAATTCTTAGGAATAACTCACTTAAATCTGTCCAAACAAGAGTCTAGTAGACACCCCTGGTATGATAAAGTTTGAAACATGAAATCATAAATTATAATATAATAAAGAACTATAAATAATTATCAAAAAAAATAAGGTAATAGTGATAAAATGTATTCAATAATGTAATCAAACCAAAAACACAGAAATTTGCTCAGTGGCAGAATTGTCGCTTTCAGTTTCTGATGATAAATTTCCCCAAAAATCAGTATCGCTCAATTCTGCAAATGATTCTTATTTACTATCGGTGTTTTCTAGCTGATCAAAAACCACTTTTGACGTAAAGGGACACTTTTTGGTTGCTATGGACATTCTCAAGTTTCCAGGCAGAAAGAATGACATCTATAATACAAAAGTGCATGCAGGGCACTGGGCAAACCACTAGGGACAAAGCGGATGTGAAATCCTTTGATACAGTAATGTAATCTGTAAGATTACAGTGTACTGTATGTGTGCTGTGTGTTTCACTTTTTGAATTTCCCGCGGGGCTCCGTCCCCGTGCGACGCGACGCTCGCAGGCAACGGAGCCCGGCACACAGAAGCATCGGGCGGAGGACAGACACGCTGACACCGCGGGGGACATCGCTGGATCCAGGGGACAAGGTGAGTAACATTGCCTGGATCCAGCAATGCAATCCCGAGTGTGGCTCGGGGTTACCGCTAATGGTACTGAAATTCCACTCTGATCCACACTCGGGATTACCGCCAGGGAGGTTAATGATCAGAGCACTTTTTGCGATTCGGCACTGCATCGCTTTAACTGACAATTGCGCTGTTGTGCGACGTTGTACCCAAACAAAATTGATGTCCTTTTTTTTCTCTCAGATAGAGCTTTCTTTTGGTGGTATTTGATCACCTCTACGTCACTTCTGATCACCACCATAAGCAAAAAAAGAGCGACAATTTTGAACAAAAAAATCAATATTTTTTACTTTTTGCTATAATAAATGTCCAAAAAAAATGCATTTATCAGTTTTGGCGGATATATATACTTCTACATATCTGTGGTAAAAAAAAAAATCGCAATCAGCGTTTATTGATTGGTTTGCACAAAAGTTGTCGCGTTTACAAACCATGAGAATTTATGGCGTTTTTACTTTTTCTTTTTTTACTGGTAATGTCGGTGATCTGCGATTTTTATTGGAACTGCGATATTGCGGCGGACATGTTGGACATTTTTGACACTTTTGGGACCAATGACATTTATACAGTGATCAGATCTAAAAATAGCCACTGATTATTGTATAAATGTCACTGGCAGGGAAGGGGTTAACCTGCAAGGGGCAATCAAGGGGTTAACTGGGTTCTCTATGCGTGTTCTAACTGTGTGGGGGCTGAGCTGCCAGGGGCACCAGAGATCTAACTGATCTCGATCACAGGGATGAGTAGATCTCTGTCATGGCGCCTGACACAGCGGGGAACCGCAGTGTTTACATTGGCGGTTCCCCGGGAGCGTGCCGCTGATGGCGCGCACTCGCCCCCTAGCTGTGCGTGCTCGAATTGCCATTTATAGACGGCGATCTGCGCTACGCTGCCAGCTTGCAGCAGTACATGTACGCAAGCCTATCGGGAACCGGTTAAAGAAAAACAGTTACTGTATGTGCCCAGCAAGCTGGGAATGCTAACGGTCCCATTTGCTTGTGCTTTTAACCAAACTGTCAAACCATCAAATAGCTGGCATCATAACTGTTCACCTGTGGAGCACCATGGCAGTTGCAAATCAAACAGAGGCTAAGATGGAAACTTCCGTGGCTGAAAAGGATAGGGGGGTGCAGTTCCACTTTAAAGAGGATAGACTTAGGAAGGCTCACTGACATTGTTCAAACAAACTTGCAGATGCAGTGCCTTCTATTTTGCTCTGCAGGTTTTTCTATTTGGGACGTATATGCTCTTCAATCAGAGTACTGTGTAATCGACTGCAGCCATTATCCTGAGTTCTATATAAAAAAATGCAGACAGATTTCACAGAGCTCCTCATATGTAGTTGGGGTGCTAGTTGTACTGTAATATCCTTACTCTCTCCATCTGATGGAAAGATATATCACCATTTAAAATTAACCTATCAAGACAGTGTGAATCTGATGGCTGTGAAATAATACTTTACAGAAATGTTCATGCACAAGAGATTCTGTATGACAGAAACAGAAAGTAGCCTACAGTTTTGAGTATAGAAATATATTTTCCATATTACAAATTATTAAAAAAAACAGAGGTGGCCATATAAACAGATAATAGACAAAAAACAATGGAGTACACTGGTTCATTAAAGTAATAAATGGGAAAAAAGGAGCCCAAATCAGATGGGTTATGTTCTTTATATGCACTTTCAGCCTCAATTTCAAGATCTGACTAAAATATACATATATTTTATGTACCTTTGATTGCGCTGTCAGCGTTAGCAGAAGAGTCACTGTCATTGTCACCAGATGCTCTAGATTTTACATGCAAATTCAATGAACGCCGGCTTCCCCCCGACAAAGATCTGCTCTTCTTTTCTTCCTTTGGTGGAGCTGGTTTTCGAATGGGCGAAACAAGCTGGACACTTGGGCTGATGTTCAAGGTTAGAAAACAAAAACAATCCATTTGTTAATCATCTTTTAACATCTATTTGAATTACATGTACACATCTGCCAAAATAATTTGCTCTAGTCAATACTGTGCTCTTCATCTTGCAATTAGTTGCACCATAACTACTTTGAGGAAAACATTAATATTTACACAGACACAGTTTAACCACTTGACCACTGGGCACTTAAACCCCCTTAACAACCAGATCAATTTTCAGCTTTCAGTGCTCTCACATTTTGAATGACAATTACTCAGTCATGCAACACTGTACCCATATGAAATTTGTGTCCTTTTTTCCACACAAATAGAGCTTTCTTTTGGCTGTATTTAATCACTGCTGGGTTTTTTATTTTTTGCGCTATAATTTAAAAAATACAGAAAATGTTGTTATAAAATTCAGTAAATTTTGGTCAAAATTTATACCGTTACATATCTTTGGTAAAAAAAAAAACAAATTAGTGTATATTATTTGGTCTTTGTGAAGGTTATAGAGTCTACAAGCTATGGTGCCAATCACTGAATATTGATCACACCTGATATATTGAAGGCCTATCTCATTTCTTGAGACCCTAACAAGCCAGGAAAGTACAAATACCCCCAAATGACCCCTTTTTGGAAAGTAGACATTCCAAGGTATTTAGTAAGAGGCATGGTGAGTTTTTTGAAGTTGTAATTTTTTCCCACAATTCTTTGCAAAATGAAGATTTTGTTTTTCTTTTTTTTGTTCACAAAATTGTCATATGTTAACAGGTTATTTCTCACACTCAGCATATGCATACCACAAATTACACCCCAAAACACATTCTACTTCTCCTCCTGAATATGGCAATACCCCATGTGTGAGACTTTTACACAGCCTAGCCAGATACAGAGGCCCAACATGCAAGGAGCACCATCAAGCGTTCTAGGAGCATAAATTACACATATAATTTCTTGACTACCTCTTGCACTTTTGAAGGTCATGGAGCACCAGCACAATGGAAACGCCCAAAAAATGACCCCATTTTGGAAGTTAAACACCACAACGTATATTCTAGGAGGCATAATGAGTCTTCTGAACATGTCATTTTTTCCACAAGTTTTTGGAAAATGTGGAAAGAAAATGAAAACGCATTTTTTTTTACACAAAGTTGTCCATTTATACACTATTTCTAAACACACAGCATGTACCTAGCAAAAATTACACACCAAAATATATTCTGCTACTCCTCCTGAGTATGGCGATACCACATGTGTGACACTTTTACACAGCCTGGCTACATACAGAGGCCCAACATGTAGGGAGCACCATCAGGTGTTCTAGGGGCATACATTTCAAATCTAATTTGACTATCTTTTACACTATTGTGAGGCACTGTGGTGGCATGGATAGGCACTGTAGTGGCACGGATCTGCAGTGTAGTGGCACGGATGAACAGTGTAGTGGCATGGATGGGCACTGTAGTGGCACGGATGGGCAGTGTAGTGGCACGGATGGACAGTGTAGTGGCATGGATGGGCACTGTAGTTGCACGCATGGGCACTGTAGTGGCATGGATGTGTCACGGATGAGAACTGATGTGGTATGGATGAGCATGAATGAGGCACAAATGAGCCATGGATGGGGATGGATGAGCCATGGATGGGGATGGATGAGCAATGATGGGGGTGACTGGGCACGGATGGGGATGAATGAGCACGGATGGGGATGAATGAGCACGGATGGGGATGAATGAGCATGGATGGGATGACTGAGCACGAATGAGAATGGATGAGCACAGATTGGGATGACTGAGCAGGGAAGAGGATGACTGAGCATGGATGGGGATGGATGAGCATGGATGAGGATGACTGAGCACGGATGGATATGGATGAGCATGGATGGAGATGACTGAGCACGGCTGGGTGGGTGAGCATGGATGGATGGATGGGTGAGCATGGCTGGGTGGGTGAGCATGGATGGATGGCTGGATGAGCATGGATGGATGGATGAGTGAGCACGGATGGCTGGGTGAGCACGGATTGATGGATGGGTGAGCATGGATGGATGGCTGGATGAGCATGGATGGATGGATGAGTGAGCACGGATGGCTGGGTGAGCACGGATTGATGGATGGGTGAGCATGGATGGATGGCTGGGTGAGCACGGCTGGGTGGTTGAGCATGGATGGATGGGTGAGCATGGGTGGGTGAGCATGGATGGGTGAGCATGGATGGATGGCTGGGTGAGCACAGCTGGGTGGGTGAGCATGGATGGATGAATGGGTGAGCATGGGTATGTGAGCATGGATGGATGGCTGGGTGAGCATGGATGGGTGGATGAGCATACATGGCTGGATGGGTGAGCATGGCTGGGTGAGGATGGCTGGATGGGTGAGGATGGCTGGATGGGGGAGGATGGGTGGCTGAGCATGGATGGATGAGCATGGATGGGGTGAGGATGGCTGGGTGGGTGAGCATGGATGGGGTGAGGATAGCTGGGTGGGTGAGCATGGATGGGGTGAGGATGGCTGGGTGGGTATGGATGGAGTGAGGATGGCTGGGTTATTGGTGAGGCTGGATGGATGGTGGGGGTTCCAATCTGTCACTTAGCAGTGCTGTGGGCACTACACATTGCTCACAGCACTGCAGCATGTCCTCTCTCCCCCCTCTCCTCTCACAATGCACCAATTGGTGTGGAGAGGGGAGAGAAAAGCCGGCGCTTCCACTTGTTTACATGTTCAAATGACAGAGCAACCACGTGGTAAAATGCCGCTCCCATCGGCCATTCACCAGGAGCCGTGATGCGCCGGGTCCCCTGGACCCGGCGGTAACGGGTGTTCCCGCCCCAGGGGGCGCGCGGGAAGTGCGTTCATGGGAGGACGTCACATGTACGTCCTCCCAGAATTAAGCAACCGCCCTGTAGCCGTCATTTGACTATAGGGTGGTTGTTAAGTGGTTAAGAAACAAATATGAATGTAAAATCACTGCCGTACTGTACTTAAATCCCAAAAGCAACAATAAAGCTTAATAAGTTACAACTTATTTAGAAGTGAATACAATAAAAGCAATGCTTTGCATCTAGTGTCTAAATGACTTAAATTCTGTTCACACGTGTCCGGTGCAAATTTCCAAAGCAGCTGCGAATTTGGATACGGCGTCTTTAACAATAGCTGGTTGTTAAAGCGGTTGTAAGCCGTGAAAGAAAAAAAATCCTGCAAGACAAAGGCATAATGTGCTATTATGCATCGCAATACTCACCTTAGAACAAAGCCCTCTCAGCGGTGCCTGGTCACCGCTGAGAGGGCTAACATCTTCACTGTCCTTTCTTCCGAGATCGCGGGCTCCGGATCTGTGAGTGGCTGGAGCCGCAATGACATCACTCCCACGCATGCGCGCGGGAGCACTCGGTTTCCGGCAAGAAGCTCAAAAGTTCTAGCCACGGTAGGCTGGACCTTCAGAGCGCATGCGCCGCTGATGTCAGAAGCTGCATGCAGAGTGAATATCTCCTAAACCGTATAGGTTTAGGAGATATTTATTTTACATATAGATAAGCCTTATTATAGGCTTACCTGTAGGTAAAAATAACAAAGCGGGGTTTGCAACTGTTTTAAGGAATGGGCTGGGAAGCTCGCCGCCACATCCTTAACAACGGATGACTTAGCATCTGTCAGCGGGGTTTTCCCCAATATTGAGCTACCAATAAGATTTTTTTTATGTTTATATTTGGTGGTCAGGTAATTAATATTTTTTTTACATGTACAAGTTAGGCAGTGAAACATTGGCAATTTATTCTGCTGCTTTGTTTGTCTCTTCAGTCTGGGTTGCAAACTCACTACTAAAGGTAGAAAATATTAGCTTATCTTATTGTAAGCAGGTAAAGGTTTCTCCTTAAGCCCCGTACACACAGGCCGAACGTTGGGAGGCATCGGCCAATTCAATAAATAAACAGCCGATATTCAGCCCGTGTGTATGTCCGGTCAGTCCAACAGAAGCTGGCCCTTTGGACGAGCATTCTGGAAAATCAGCAGCCGACCAGCTCCCTATCAGCGATATTAGCCAATGGCTGAGATCGCTGATCAGAGTGTTCCGGCGGGGGGGGGGGAGCACAACAGCTCAGTGGGAGAAATCGATGTACCATCACTGCGGCTTTTTTTTGTTTGTTTCAACCCGCTGGGTTGAACGAAAGGAGAAAAACTGTTAGTGCGTACCAGGCAGAGACCCTATACACACTAAAAGATTTTCTGCAGATTTTTGTCTTCAGATTTACAAAAACCATGTAGTGCAAGGGCCTGCCTGATTGCATACAAATTGAAACTCTTAAGGTTTGATCCCATATTACATGGTTTTGGTAAATCTGAAGACAAAAATCTGCAGAAAATCTAATAGTGTGTATGGGGTCTTAGAGCCAGTCTGCTGACTGCCTTAGCTGCCCCTCTACTATTTGATAACCCCCCCCCCCCCAATAACCTAAGCTGAAGGAGCAGGAGGAGTTGTATATAAAGCAGGAGGCACAGAGGGTAAGGCAGTGGTATAATTCTATTAATGGTATACAGTTATATGCAAAAGTTTAGGAACCCCTGACAATTTCCATGATTGTCATTTATAAATATTTGGGTGTTTGGATCAGCAATTTCATTTTAATCTATCAAATAACTGAAGGACACAGTAATATTTCAGTAGTGAAATGAGGTTTATTGGATTAACAGAAAATGCGCAATATGCATCAAAACGAATTTAGACAGGTGCATAAATTTGAACACCCCAACAGAAAAATCCCATCAATATTTAGTAGAGCCTCCTTTAGCAGAAATAACAGCCTGTAGATGCTTCCTATAGCCTGTAATGAGTGTCTGGATTCTGGATGAATAGATTTTGGACCATTCCTCCTTACAAAACTTCTCCAGTTCAGTTAGGTTTGATGGTTGCCGAGCATGAACAGCCCGCTTCAAATCACCCCACAGATGTTCAATGATATTCAGGTCTGGGGACTGGGATGGCCATTCCAGAACATTGTACTTGTTCCTCTGCATAAATGCCCGAGTAGATTTTGAGCAGTGTTTTGGGTCGTTGTCTTGTTGAAATATCCAGCCCCGGCGTAACTTCAACTTTGTGACTGATTCCTCAACATTATTCTCAAGAATCTGCTGATATTGAGTGGCATCCATGCGACCCTCAACTTTAACCAGATTCCTAGTACGAGCACTGGCCACACAGCCCCACAGCATGATGGAACCTCCACCAAACTTTACTGTGGGTAGCAAGTGTTTTTCTTGGAATGCTGTGTTCTTTTGCCACCATGCATAACGCCCCTTGTTATGACCAAATAACTCAATCTTTGTTTCATCAGTCCACAGCACCTTATTCCAAAATGAAGCTGGCTTGTCCAAATGTGCGTTTGCATACCTAAAGTGACTGTTTGTGGCGTGTGTGCAGAAAAGGCTTCTTTCTCATCACTCTCCCATACAGCTTCTCCCTGTGCAAAGTGCGCTGAATTGTTGAACGATGCACAGTGACACCATCTGCAGCAAGGTGATGTTCTAGGTCTTTGGAGGTGGTCTGTGGGTTGTTTTTGATCGTTCTCTTCATCCTTCGCCTTTGTCTCTCCAATATTTTATGTGGCTGCCACTTCTGACCTTAACAAGAACTGTGCCTGTGGTCTTCCATTTCCTCACTATGTTCCTCACAGTGGACACTGACAGCTTATATCTCTGCAATAACTTTTTGTAGCCTTCCCCTAATCCATAATGTAGAACAATCTTTGTTTTCAGGTCATTTGAGAGTTGTTTTGAGGCCCCCATGTTGCCACTCTTCAGAGGAGAGTCAAAGAGAACAACAACTTGCAATTGGCCACCTTAAATACCTTTTCTCATGATTGGATGCACCTGTCTATGAAGTTCAAGGCTTAATGAGCTCACCAAACCAATTGTGTGTTCCAATTAATCAGTGCTCAGTAGTTACAGGTATTCAAATCAACAAAATGACAAGGGTGCCCAAATTTATGCACCGATCTAATTTCGTTTTGATGCATATTGCACATTTTCTGTTAATCCAATAAACCTCATTTCACTACTGAAATATTACTGTGTCTTTCAGTTATTTGATTTGAGCCAAACACCCAAATATTTATAAATGACAATCATGGATATTGTCAGGGGTTCCTAAACTTTTGCCTACAACTGTAGGTGAGATCATTGTATTGTGCGGTTTCTTCTTTGTTTTTGTTGTGTTACTACACCACTGCTATTATCAGTTCCACGTAAAAAGCAATTGGTAAATTAATTCACTTGGATTGAACTTTCCTGCTTTCAGTATGTGCTAGGGAATTTAAAATAATAATATTAAACCATTATGGTGCGTAACTGCAATGCCTTCCATATCAACCAAAAGCCTCAAGCACTTTCCATTAATAAGCACAGGGACATGGTTGAAGGTAATTATGAGTCTTAATTAGACATTTGCAAGAGTATTTTTTTAGCAGGAGATAGGTTATTTCAAGTTAAAATGTTCTGATGATTTCCCAAGCACAATAACAGCAAATATTATATTAATGTACCTTAACAAAACAATAGGAATCGATTTATTATTTCTAAAGTGATAGTTTAGGAGCTGCTTTGAACTAACTTTATTTTGGTAACAACAGTGAAGTTCTATAAACTATAAGGATCAATCAGATATTAACCACTTGCTTACTGGAAACTTAAACCCCCCTCCTGCCCAGACCAATTTTAGGCTTTCAGCACTGTCGCATTTTGAATGACAATTACGCGGTCGTGCAATGTTGTACACAAACAAAATTTTTATCATTTTTTTCCCACAAATAGAGCTTTCTTTTGGTGGCATTTGATCACCTCTGCAGTTTTTATTTCTTGTGCTATAAATAAACAAAGAGTAACGATTTTGAAAAAAGAATAATATTTTTAACTTTTTGCTATAATACATATCCCAAAAAAATATTTAAAAAAAATGTATCACCGGGTTTGGCCAATATATATTCTTCTACATATTTTTGGTAAAAAAAAAAAAAAAAATCGCAATTGGGGTATATTGATTGGTTTGCACACAAGTTATTGCGTCTAAAAACTATGGGAATTGATTTATGGCATTTTTATTTTTTTTTATTTTTTTTTACTAGTAATGCGATTTTTATGGGGACTGCGATATTGCAGCAGACATGTCAGAAATGTAAATGTCAACTGATTAGTGTATAAATGTCATTGGCTGTGAAGGGGTTAACTGTGTTCCCTGTATGTGTTATAAGTGTGAGGGGCGGGGCTGGCAGGGACATAACAGATCTAACTCATCCCAGTGACAGGGATCAGTAGATCTGTTATGTCCCCTCTCACAGAATGGAGAACTGCCGTGTTTACATCGGCGATTCCCCGTTCTAACAGGCGATCGTGGGTCACGAGTGGACATCGAGTCCGCCTGACCCATGGACACGCCCACGCAGCGTGCAGTGGGCATGTGTGCGCGCCGCCGCCTGTGTGTGCCAGGAGCGTGCAAAGGGGTGGATGTCCATGGACGCCCCCTGGCGCTGTAGCCATCTTTCGGCTATAGCGCGGATCTGGACTGGTTAAAGTGTCACTAAACCCAGGACCCTGTATTCACTATATCTGGTCTCCCACACTACACAGAACGTGGAGATGCAATAATTTTAGTAAATATAAACTGCTAAATACCTTTTCTCTTTAGCAGTATATAGCAGTCTTGTGACTTCTATCAGTGTCTGGTTAAAGCTTGTAGGAGGAGTTTTCATTCTCCCATGACTGTGCTATGAGGCTGCATGAACCCTGACCCTCTGTCTGGACAGTGCTGATTGCCCTTGTGCCGATCACATGCATCCTCCCAAGAAAAAAAAAAAATCTCTAGCAATAAGCACCAAACTGAGCATGTGCAGCTTGTTCCCTAGCCTCTGTACTATCAGGAGATATATTGGGGTCACTGGAAGAAGGGAAGGTTTAGAGAAGACAGGACCAAACAGCCTTTTTACACAATGCGAATGATTAACCCCTTAGGTTCCACAGTGAGTATAACAAGCATGCTTTACTGCATATACAGACAGATTTTACTGTGGGTTTAGTACCACTTTTACTTTTGCAGACATGATCGTATTTATTATTATTTTCTAGGGCTAGGGCTCTCATTTGACACCACTATTTAAAAAAACACTCTTTCAAATTTTACACTGAAGAGAGCAATGTTTTTTCATTGGCCTGGGCTTATGAAGACAATTCTCAAAGCGCATGGAAAGCCAGAATTAAAAGTGCATTGATTCTTTAACAGAGTAGAATGTACATATATATGTGAAATATTCCCTGGTGCTAGCACTTCTCATCTGCTTGGCAGCACATGTCAAAACATAGATCTGATATGGAATATATGTATCAAAGAGTAATATACTGTACATGAAGGAGCTACAACTGAACCTCTCTGGATTTTCAGGGATTTTTTTGTGGCAATCATCTCTCATAGAAGGCATTCTAGTCCTTCACAGTTCATTGCACTGGGGGTTAACCAGTCACAAAAAACGCTCTTTGCATTACTGATGAGCACCCACAGTGGGACACCATATATATCTCCGGTGTGACTGAAGGAAACGGTAAGGAAAATAACAGAGAAAGAAAAAGGAAGAGGGAAATAGAAAGAGCACCTGGTAGAGGAGATTATAAAAAGAATTCAGGCCCAGGGAATTTAAAATGAGCAACTTCTATCAGGAATGGCGAATCCAATAATTTGCCTTTTCTTATGCTCTGAAATGTGTTTTTGCGCCTAGCCTAACTGAAATCCTGTTACTCCTGAATATATATTTTTTCTTCTGGTGAGTGATGTGTGCATTATACCGTTAAATGACTACATATCTGCAGTCAGCTCTTGTGTAACCACAGGAATAATTATTGGCTTTAAAAGGCCAAGCATCTAACAACCCTACTCTGCCTTCAGTTCCACATATTACCACTCCCAGGGAAATATATTGTAAGAAACAAGTATTATCATATGTGCGGGTCATTATGGCAATTCTATTAAAATACTTTTTTATACCTAGTTGCATCCGTTTAAGTTTGAAAACCCTGATTTTGCTTAAAATAACAGCTCTGTCACTCCAGACTCCTGCCTAGGCTGTGCAGAGGGTGAGAGTGGCTGCAGTTGTGAGCTTCAAGCTGCCTATGTGTACTTTATTACTCCTGCATTGTACAGTAAATAACTCCAGAAATTCACAACTTTGATTTTTTTTTAAGACTCTTTAAGTAAATAAAAAAAATAACAGAATACTTACATTGTGTAATCAATCATCTGGGCTTTTCTGATATAGCTACATGAAACAGCAAACTGTGATGGGCTTATTTTAAATATCTCACTCCTTAAACAATGTCCCTAAAAAAAATGACAATATTAATAGTGTATCTCTGAGAAATGTGTTCAAAATGAATTTATACGCATGTACTTTGTTAATATCCTTCAAAGTCCCCAATGTATGGTGTTGTTAGTTAACAAAGTATGTGTGACCTCTGTAAACGCACTTACTTTTCTGTTGCTGTAATAGAGAACTGTATACAGTTTATCCTCTGCTTCAGACCTTGGTGTTGCTATGACCACCGCAGGTAGATAGCAAGCTCCTCCTCCTTTTGCCCCAGTTTTTGCGAAAACACAATCTCCAACCTAAAAAACACACATGCATTTAAAAAAACTATATACATTATTACTGAGAAAAATATACATATAGGGGACATTTATAAATCACATCATAAGGTAAAGCATGCTAAACATGAGCTGTAAGATGCATCAGGAGACAGATTTATGACAAGGTTACAGACTGATTCATAAATTCCTCCTTTGGCTGCTCTAAAGTCCAAACTTGCAACTGCATTAATCCTGACCCTGCATACTTTTTAATTTGTCTGTTTAGTCTTGAAATCTCCAGTCTTTGACTTTGCAACTGTTGCACTTGGCTGGCCACGAATACAAATGAACAGGTCTGTAAACCTGTTGCAGAGACTTTGCTGAAGGAGACACAGCCTGATTTGCAGATAATAGTGCTGCTAATTTGCTTCAGCAATGCCCCCTAGTCTATATTATACAGGAAAGAAAGAAAGAAAGAAAGAAAGAAAGAGAGAGACAGACAGAGAGACAGAGAGAAAGAAAGAAAGAAAGAAAGAAAGAAAGAGAGAGACAGACAGAGAGACAGAGAGAAAGAAAGAAAGAAAGAAAGAGAGAGAGAGAGAGAGAGAGAGAGAGAGAGAGAGAGAGAGAGAGAGAGAGAGAGAGAGAGAGAGAGAGAGAGAGAAAGAGAGAGAGAGAGAGAGAGAGAGAGAGAGAGACAGAAAGAAAGAGAGAGAGAGAGAAAGAGAGAGAGAGAAAGAAAGAAAGAGAGAGAGAGAGAGAGAGAAAGAAAGACAGAAAGAAAGAGAGAGAGAGAGAGAGAGAAAGAAAGAGAGAAAGAAAGAAAAAGAGAGAAAGAGAGAAAGAAAGAAAAAGAGAGAAAGAGAGAAAGAAAGAGAAAAGGCAATGAAAGAAAGAAAGAAAGAAAGAAAGAGAGAGAGAAAGAAAGACAGAAAGAAAGAGAGAGAGAGAGAGAGAAAGAAAGAAAGAAAGAAAGAGAGAGAGAGAGAAAGAAAGACAGAAAGAAAGAGAGAGAGAGAGAGAGAGAGAGAGAAAGAAAGACAGAAAGAAAGAGAGAGAGAGAGAGAGAGAGAGAGAAAGAAAGACAGAAAGAAAGAGAGAGAGAGAGAGAGAGAGAGAGAAAGAAAGACAGAAAGAAAGAGAGAGAGAGAGA
>BLSH010488601.1:1165613-1178377 GCA_018402905.1 Glandirana rugosa | reverse complement strand
TCGACAGAATTGGGCGTCCCGTGAACCAGAGACCAATTGGCCGAGTGGAGGCTTAATCCACACATGCGCGTTTGACCTCCTGTCATAAGAGGTCACAGAGTTCCGGTAAGGGCACATCTTATCGTGGTGGAGGTCTTGTTCACTGTTGGACACATGAAGTGCATGCAAACACACCCTTTAGGAGGATCTAGCTAATGGACTGTGTGTTGTGTTTAAAGATTTGATTTATTTTGAGCACTCACTTGACTATTTATATCTGTGCAGATATTGAAACTTGGCATCTTTACACACCCTTTATATATATTGTGTTTTTGAGTTGATTCACTTTTGATTATCTACCTATTTCATATATTTGTTTAGTATTGACACCTGTCATTTTACACATTCTTTTTGTATCCCCACACAAGCGCAGCTTTGTTTTGTTTTCATTTATAACTATTATGACCATTTGGTTAGAGCACTTGCACTTTTTGTTACAGCATTTGTATACTGCACGTCGATATTATTAATGATGATCTATGCACTTTAAGTAAAATTTACATTATATTTTTACAGATAGTATGCACTTTATGTTTTTAATGACCGATTCATATGCAATGTATACACTATGAGTATAGGATACAAGTTTTCCATTGCGCTTCACTGATTATTTGACATTTATTTCTTTGCCAGTGTGGGGTCACTGTTTATAGTGGGAGCAGCAATATACATTTCATTTGTTACAGGTGGCGCGGTACCAATCAGTGTATTTATGCCCCAGGCATCTGCTTGAGTTCAGGGAAGAGTGGCACATCAGGAGCTGGAGCCTCTCCTGCACTGTGCAGGACCAAGCTGCATACTACAAAGGAAGTCTGACAGCTGCCCACTCTGTATCAGGACCTCTGTCAGCTCCTAATAACAGAGCATAGATGGCAAAGTGACAGGGGTCCTGCGTCCTCATAGGACAGTCAGAGGAGAATGAAAACTCCTCCGACAAGCTTTCATCAGACATTCAAAGTTACAAGAATGCTATATACTGCTGATGAGAAAAGGTATTTAGCAGTTTATATTTACTGAAATAATTGCATTTCCATGTTCTGTGTACTATGGGAGACCAGATATAGTGAATGCAGGGTCCTGGGTGTAGTAACACTTTAAGCATTAAAAAAAGAAAAAAAGCTGAAGAAATTAAAAGCAGATAGAAAAAGTTTAGATTTGTTTTTAAAAGTCTTTCCTATTGGGCCATTATTAAGCATTCATTACTTTTAAAGTATGGCTTCCCATTAAAAAAAAATGCTGCAGCACCTCATTTTTAGAGCATCTGCTGTTAGTTTTCTCTTATTTATTTATTTATTTTATTTCAGGTACTTATATAGTGCTGTCAATTTCTGCAGCGCTTTACATATACATTGTACATTCACATCAGTCCCTACCCTCAAGGAGCTTACAATCTTAGGCTAGGTTAATATTTGTGCATTATGGGAAGGCATGCATAGTCGTGCACTTTTCCACAATGCACAAAATTGTGCAGCATTTTCGCATATGTGCAGTGGTGCAATTAAGTCTTAATTCTCAATGGCATGCTCACATATCTTGCTAATGCATGTATACCATGTGTGTTGGTGCATGTAGATGCAGAAATCACACCTGCACAGGTGTGAACAGATCCTTAGTTCCCTTGCAAAGTCCCACAACAATGGTGCACTGCTCCTGAATTCAGGATGGTGTTAGCACCTCATGTAGGCTGTGCCTGTATGCACAACAGCAGGATGAAAAACAGTTGCAGGGGGCATAGCTATCACTATTGTCAAGGCTGATTCACACTCCTATTAGTAATAGTCCTGTCCACTGCCTTCTGGATTGACAACACTGTCTCTACTGTAAACCTCTCCAACTATGAGCTGCAGTGTCTGGGAAGGGGAGCATGTGAGACACAAATGATGGAGGATTTGGTTCAATCAGGAAAGGTAAAGCACATTTTTTTGTTTACATTCTGAGGTTTGCACATTACATAGTATGGGGATTTGGAATCAGCTCAGACTTTTTTGTCAAAAAATGTTAACTGGTCATATAAAATATTTTAATTTTCCTTAATCGTATTCATTAGTTTATTGCAGCATAAACATTAAAAAATATACACATTAAACAAAAAAAGAGTGATTTTATTTGTACATAACTTTGCCATGCTTTGTACTAGAAACATTATTTTGGTGTCAAAATGAAAGGGACAATTGCAGCATCAAATAAGCATTTGTTATCTACAGTAAGACTTGTTATTTGAAAGATGTCATTAGTAGAATTAATTTTTTTTGTTCCTCCCTCATATATATGCACATACAGTATATATGCTGTCATCATGAGCCGTAACAAAATTATTGTTACATTAATAGGCTTATAGCTGAAAAGTAAAAAAATGGCTCTGGAGCTCAACGGTTAAAATATCATTTCAATCCTTTATTAATCCTTAGTAAACCCGAATGCATTTTATAAATTCCTTCTTCCACTTCTTTCCTGTGCTTTTTTTTTGCTTTGTTTTCTTTATTCATTTGTAGAGAAATTTTTCAAATGCATGTTTTTTCATTTTGCAGGCCCCAAAATAATGCTTTATGCCAAAAACATATTATAGTGTTTTTATAAAGGGACAAATTACAGAATAAAATGAGTATTTAGGACTTCTATTTCCAGATAGAAGCACAAATTTAGATGCAATAATGTAAATGGAAACAAGGCTCTATTTTAGCATGCTCATTATGACTAAATCACACTGGTTTAACCATGTCACAACACCTCCAATCTGGATTTCCATAAACCAAAAAGTGACAACCTTAGGGCCAATGGATGGCGGCTGTTATTTCTGTACCTTGCACTTGCTCTGCCAAAGTGCAACTTAACAAAACTGTGTTCTGTACACATGCCCACGATTGGCTTAATTGATCGGATGATTATAGAAGGAAGACTCTTCTATTTAGCACTTAGGAAGTAGGAAAATTAGAATCTTAGCTATGACATTATTGCTGAAAAAATCATCATTACTGAGTTAAGGAACCCCCTCTGCATCATTTAAAAACAAGCAATCATACTTTCATTTCCAAAGGTGAACAAGAAAACTGACATTGAAAATCTAATTATGCCAGAAAAAAAACTGACTGTTTTCTATCTAAGTATTACATGAATTACATTAGATGAAAGCCAAAGTAGAAGGGTAGTCCTTCCAAACACTTAGTCTGCATGTCCTGACCCGTCTGTAAAAATGAGAAATTGATTGGTGTGAGAAACATATGTGCTTTTTCTTTCTACAGCTTTGTGAGTTCAGATCCAATGGACCACAGTTAATTTAACCATAACAATAAAGCACACCAACATCTATGGTAGTAGCATGATTACAATTTACACCAATTATTATGCATAGGTTACATTTACACCAATCAATATACAGTGGCAAGAAAAAGCATGTGAACCCCTTGGAATTAACTGTTTTTCTGCACTTATTTGCCATAAAATTTGATCTGATCCTGATCTACGTCACAATAAACAAACACAATGTGCTTATGCTGATAACACACACAAAACTCTAAATTCTTGTGTCTTTATTGAACACACCCATTAAACATTCACAGTGCTGGAGGAAAAAGTAAGTGAACTCAGGAGTGAATAGCAGGTCAAACCTCCTTTAGCAGCAGCGAGCAAGCACTTTAGGTGACTCTAGATCAGACCTGCACAATGTTCTGGAAGAATTTTTGACCGTTCCTCTTCATAAAATGGTATTAGATCAGACACATTTGTAGGATGTCTGGTGTGAACGCCGCTCTTGAGGTAATTCTACAGCATCTCTATGGGCTTAAGGTTTGGGCTCTGACTGGGCCACTCCAAAAGTCACATTTTCTTTTTCTAAAGCCATCCTGTGGTGTATTTGATGCTTAGGGTGATTGTCCTGTTGCATTACCCAACTTCTTCTAAGCTTCAGCTGGTGGATAGCCACCCGGACATTATCCTGTAGAATATATTTGTAAATTAATTTCCCCTCAAGAATTCATTTTTCCCTTGATGATGGCAAGTGGTCTAGGCCCTGATACAGCAAAGCAAGCCCAATTATGATGTTCCCTCCACCATACTTCATCATTGAGATGATGTTTTGATGTTGGTAAGCTGTGCCTTTTTTGCGCCATACATATTGCTGAGTATTCTTCTCGAAAAATACAATGTTTGTTTCACAAAACATTTTGCCAGTAGTATTGTGATTTGCCAAGGTGCTCTTTGGCAAACATCAAGCATGCAGCAATTTTTTTTTTGAGAGCAGCAACTTCCACAGTGGTGTTCTGCCATGGACACCCTGCCTGTTCAGAGACTTATGTATGGTTGACTAATGAAAAGTGATGTCGTCAAGCCTTTAGCTGTTACTCATGGGTTCTTCTTTACCTCATTGACGGTTCTGTGTTGTGCCTTGGGATTCATCTTGGCTGAGCGTCCACTTCTTAGAAGAGTAGTCACAGTACTAAATGGTATGGACAATTTTTCCAACTGTTGACTGATGGATGTCTAAACACTTTAGATTGCTTTGTATCCCTTTCCAGACTTATGCAGACCATCTAATCTCAATAATATGTCTTCACAGAGATCCATTTTGCGAAGGCATGGTTCACGTCAGCAGATATTTTTTATAAACAGCAATCCTAAAATGTTTGACTGTCTTTTATCAATCAAATACAAGTTGGGTTCACTTACTTTTCCTCCAGCACCTTTAATGTTTAATGGGTGTGTTCAATAAAGGCATGAGAAATCAAAATTGTATGTGTGCTACCAGTTTAAGCACATTGTATTTGTCTATTGCTGTGACTTAATCTGGCCATACATGGATCGAAATTCGGCTGTTTCAGCAGGGACCGGACAAATTCCAATCCATGTATGGGCACCCTAGTTGTACACAAGTCATTCTATGAATATACTTGTATACAACCAGCCTGTCGGGTTTTTCCTGAATGATTAGTGCCCCTGGCTATAGCAACACCAGCAATTTAGCAACACTAATTATTGTGTTCTGCAGGCAGGGAAGGCTCCCCACCGGCAGAACACAATAGCACTGCGGGAGGGATTCCCCTATCTACACTGGCTGTGTGGATGAGGGAATTGAGCAATTTTCTTTTCTTCCACCCGTGATGGAAGGAAAGAAAATTGCATAATCTATGGCCTGCATTAGATGAGGATTAGATCACTTTATGACAAATTAATTATTGCAGAAAACCAGTTAATTCCAAGATGTTCCCATTTGGTCAGTTTAAATGACCAGATATATGTTAAACCTTTGTATATAATTCATTTTTATAGTCATTTCTGAATGTGAAGTTGGAGCGCATTTTGTGAATATTAGTCTTAAACGAACACTGAATTATTTTAAGTTTACTGGTAAATAGTATTTCAGTACAAAGTATTACTGTACATTTTTATTTTCTTTTAATGACCTTAAACCTGATGTTCTTTCTTTTCTGTGATATTTTCAAGGTAGACTTCACCAAACAAAGTACATCCATCAATACAGCAGTTATTTGGAGCCACCAAGTACACAGAATGTGAATGGTAGTCATTTATCATATCATTTGACAATGAGGAATGACCTTGAAATATACCTGTAGGGATGACTGAAGTTACTGTCATCTGTACTTTGTAAGAAACAATAGAAAGAATTATTAATGTAATACACTGGAAGCATGCATTTTTCCCCCTCAGAAGAATAGGACACTTCTTAAAGGTAAACTAGGTAATAATTTCTAAAAGAGTTAACAGTGCAAACATATTTTTATACCTGCTAATAATATTTAAAAAATATCATAATAAATATGCATTAAAATAGAATGCACAAATTATTTATATAATAAACAAGAAGAGGGTGGGACTTTAAATGTTTCAGTTGACTCTACTTTGATTCACCACACTCTTTCCCTTGGAAATCCTTGGATTCACGTTTCATGGCAGGTAAATTTGTCTCTCATTTCTTCACATGGCCACAATGTTTTTCCCGTTGTCTTGGTGGTACAATTCTTTGACTGTGCACTATATGGGTCTTCTATCACCCCCTTTTTTCCTGTCCTAACCTCTAGGACAGCTTCCCTAACTCACTTACCCTATCTATTGCAGAAGCCCTCCCCGTGTGGGTCAGCCTCCCCTACACACAATGCGATCCCTCTTTTGGACGTTGGTTCTTTGGATATGGTCTTTGTTGGGGCATGGTGGTCGCCCCCCACCTCAGCTCCCGGCTGAGATACCCCATTTGGGGTGTATCCGATTCTCAGTGCCGCACTTCACTATGCAGCCATTTCTGTAATTATAGGGCAAATTACATTTTTGAAATTTTTTTATTTGTTCCCCCTCCTTTTTTATTTCCTAACCTATTAATATGGTGATCATATCCATATATATTTTTACAGTTACTAAACACATGCTTGCTCCTGAGGAGTGGGTATCAACTTCCACAAAATGCGTAGAGCTGTCATATGCCGTGCCAAAACTCATACAGTGTGCAAATTTTCATTTTTTTTTCAATGTACTTGTTACCATTTCATATGTATTGTTTTAAATTTAGAGGCTAGATGCCCAATGTATGTATATATATATGCACATGAACTGTTTGCAATGCAGAATTGATGAAATTTGCTATATAATTATTTAATTATTTCTTAATAAAATCAAAGCTTTGGCAACCTGTGTGCCTCATTTAAAGTCCCATCCCCTTCTTGTTTATTACCTAACTCGAGATGGAGGCATATATGATCTATATGGTCATCACCTCATTTAAAGTCCCAATTTGCTCCTCTGTCTTTACACAATTATTTATATAGTTCTCCGAACATTGGTGAGCAACTTTGAATCTGATTCAGTGAATGAAAAAGTAATAACTGAGATCTGATCTGGCCAATTATATCAGCAGCAGCACATGACAATTTCCATTTTTCTACATATTAGCAGGCTGCCTTAGAGGATCCTCCCATCAGAAAAAACAGCAATTGGCCAAATCAGACTGTGTTCAGCTAGTTGTTATTGTTAGATCTGAAAAAAGCTGGGGTTGGGAGTATTTTCTTTCTCTCCACCTTCTCTCTTTTAGGCCTCAGGCACACTGGGCATTCCTCCAGTTCTCCTTAATGTCTTTCTCCTAGCAGGATAAATGCAGCATAAAAAACGCAGCTAAAGCCACAATTTTGTAAACGCATTTAGGCATGTCGCTTGGGCGTTAAATTTATTTAATTTGGCGGAATAATAATTCATTCTGGTCATTGAAATGGGTTTTATTCTGGCAAAAAGCTGCTACTCCTGAATGTGCTGGCAGTGGGTTTTTTTCTGCCTTAAAAAAAACCCTGCCTCATCATCCTCATGCTGTACTCCTCGCCCTCCGCCAGGGTAAGAGTCAACGGCCACCTGTCAAATGCCTTCCAGATCACCAATGGAACACGTCAGGGTTGCCCCTGGTCCCCTCTTATTTTTATTTTGACTCTAGAACCAATGCTCCACTGCATTAGAGCCAACCCCGACATCAAAGGCGTCACAATAGCTGACCGAACATACAAACTGGCAGCATTTGCGGACGACGTTCTCCTCTTTCTAACGGAACCACACATAACCATCCCAAACATACTCAAGGATTTCGCTACCTTCAAATCAATCTCCCACTTACAAATTAACTTTTCAAAATTGAATGCACTAAACATCACCCTACCGCGTGAAACCTGGCAACATTGCCATGACAACTTCCAATTTAAATGGAGCACACAGTCCATAACATACTTAGGCATACAGTTACCCTCATCCCTCACAGATCTCTATTCTAAAAACTTCCTTCCATTGTTAAAAACTATCCACCAAGACCTTAAGTCGTGGACCACAGGTCTTTTTTCGTGGTTTGGCAGGATTTCCATATTTAAAATGAACATCCTTCCCAGGGTCCTATACCTCCTACAAACGATCCCAATCAAAATTAAAAATATATTTTTACAGCATATAGGAAGGCTTGTACTAGTTTCATCTGGAACAGTTCAAGGCCAAGAATCAGCTGAGCTCCCGACAGGTGTGTGCGGGCGATCTGGAGGCGCACCTACCACCCCACAGAGAAAATCTCTACAAAGGGATACCCAAGCATGGCACCAAAAGTCAATGCCTAGACTCACCTGGTTAAATGTTGCCCAGTTCTCTTTCTATCTTCAACCATCTCTTTCTATCTTCAACCATCTGGCTTCACTATTTCACTACTTGACATAGAAAATGCTTTGTTTTGTTTTATTGTATTCTACTCTACTATGTTTCATAGAATCACTTCTACTTATTATACGAAACCCTCTTGATGTGCTTGTACCTAGCTCAATGTGTTTTGATGTATGTAAAATTTTCAATAAAAACTTTTGAAAACAAAAAACCCTGCCTCTAAACGCCAGTAAAAGCTAAGGGGCATTTGGAGGCAAAACAAAAAATGTGAAGCGCTCCTAAAAGTGGTGTTTTAAATGCATAGTGTGCATGAGGCCTTACAGTTACTGTATAAACAGGTGACCTGTTTGCACATGTATGGGTCCATACAACCACATGTCTATTGATAACTATGGCTTGATTTACAGTACTAGAAATGTGTACATAGTACTATCCAGTGGCAGCTTGTGAACTTTTAGGATGGGGCGCCAGACCCCGCCCTTCCTTTTTAACCCCTCCCACGTCTCATAAGCCCCACCCCTTATAGCATCCACTCACTCCATCCCCTGCATTCCACTCATTGTGTCAGGAGTATAGAGCCCAGCATCACAGGACAGGGTATACAGTAATTATCACGGATAGGGTATACAGGTATACAGCCAGCATCACAGATAGGGTATACAGCCAGAATCACAGGACAGGTATACAGCCCGCATCACAGGACAGGGTATACAGCCCGCATCACAGGACAGGGTATACAGCCCGCATCACAGGACAGGGTATGCAGCCCGCATCACAGGGCAGGGTATACAGCCAGCATCACAGGACAGGGTATACAGCCAGCATCACAGGACAGTGTATACAGCCAGCATCACAGATATGTTATACAGGTATACAGCCAGCATCACAGATATGGTATACAGCCAGCATCACAGATATAGTATACAACCAGCATCGCAGATATAGTATACAACCAGCATCGCAGATAGGGTATACAGGTATACAGCCAGCATCACAGATAGGGTATACAGCCAGCATCACAGATAGGGTATACAGCCAGCATCACAGATAGGGTATATAGGTATACAGCCAGCATCACAGATAAGGTATATAGGTATACAGCCAGCTTCACAGATAGGGTATACAATTATACAGCCAGCATCACAGATAGGATATACAGGTATGCAGCCAGCATCACAGATAGGGTATACAGGAATACAGCCAGCATTACAGATAGAGTGTACAGGTATACAGCCACTCAGAGCACCACCCCCCCACTGCAGGACTCGCGGCTCTAACAGCACCCCCCCTGCCGTGGTACGTGCGGCTCTGACAGCAACAACACCCCCCCGCGTGGGAGGTCCACTTACCAGGATCAAAAGACAAGGACAGAGGTGCCTCTAAGTGCAGTATTAAAACAATTTATTACAAGCAATGGATTAAAAAAACTCACAAGATAAGAGCCAAGTGAAAGCCTGTATCAGGGTAAGTCCTGAGGACATCATAATCCACCCCAGATGGATCGCTGCTGGGAAGGCTGTGCAGTGGTGACAATTCCAGATGGAAGCCGCTCTGAGTGGTGGAAAGGTCAGCCAGGAAGCTCAGAAGGAGGCTTGGAGCGCAGCTAGGAGGCGGATGACGTCACTATAGTGCGACGCGTTTCGTGGGCGGGCGGCTATGGCAATGTGATAACCGTTCCCCTTCTTCAGACAAAGGACAAACCTAACTTGCCAGGCTGTGGAGAGAGAGGATCCTCTCCACTCTCCTCCACAGTGCGGGCACACTGGGCAGCAGCGGTGGCGGAAGGAGGTGTCCTTTCCTCATGCTTCCTCCTACCTTCCTTCCTCTTGCCAAAGCGCCGTTAGGCATCTAATCAGATCACCTGGCACTTTGGCCAAACAGGAAGCAGGTCTCACTGACCTGCCCCGATTGGCAGGGAGGTACTGTAGTGTGAAAATAGCGAAAATTCTTTCGCTACGTTTACACAATTGGGTGGGATCGGGTAGCACTCTCTGCGCCCCGAGCCCACCCTTTTTTTAAGCCTATTAGAGCCTCCGACTCTAATCAGGTGCTTCAAAAAAAAAAACACTACCTCCTGTCCCCCCCATAGGAATCCATGTGTCTGGCATCCTGAAAGGGGCAGCGATAGGGGGCAGCACCCTCAATGCACGGGCCGCCACTGATACGGCATTGTACACATGACAACCATTGTCCCGTTCAGCATATCCCAGAAATGTAAGTTCTTGCTCCTGCAATTAGCTCACTATTGTTCTCAGCAGCTTTTCTTCAATTACAACACTGGGACCGATTATGTGAATTCAGCAGGAAGACCCACTCCTGCTCAGCACTAGCAATCGGAAGTTGCAGCAAGAAGCAGAAGGAAGGATTGTGCAATGACATTTACTTTTTTCCTTGCAATATACAGCACATAACAGAACAGGGTAAAACATTTTTTTTCTCAGCAAAAGCTACATGCTTTGTAAGTGAATGTTAACTCTTCAGGATAAAATTGATTGCCAAGGGTTAAATTTAATTGTGAGGTTAAGTGCTATGGTGTTGGATACATTTTACGAGTTGATTTTTCTTTTTCTTTAAGTAGGCCCCATTTACATGGGGTGGACTGTGTTCCGATCAGCAGGGGATCTGCTCACAGGTCCTCTGCTAATTCAGAGCAGAGCAGGGGATGACAGAGCCCGCTCTGCTCTAAGGGTGGCCGGGTGTAAATGGACTCTGCTGTCCGTTTACATCCGATTACTCTCTGATCCACTCTGCCAACACAGAGAACAAATCCTCTGTTTGTTTTTAGCGTACCAGATCGAATCGGAGATAGGCAGGTGTAAATGGGCACAAGTGACCAATTCTTGTGACCAAAGTAAGAAATAACATTTGGCCACAAAACTTTCCACAGCATTTCCACAGCAGGGCCACTGGGAACTTCCTGTACCTCCCAAGGCTTCCAATGAATAGACAGTATTTTCTTAACCACTGTATAGGAAAAAAAAAATATGCTTATGAATCTTTTCTGCTTGAAAGCTCTTCACAAAAACACGAGATTGGTGGTGGTGGTGGTGGTGGTGCCTGTGAACTCCTGAATACACCTGGTGTGCATGGATACATTGGCCAACATGGAGGGGAGTTTCCAGGCAAAGAAAAATAAGAGATTAAAAAAGCTCAAATGCCTGTAGGAACAGTTTCTTTGAGTTTCAGTGTGCATGAACCCCTAATGTAATTAATTTCGTGTTTGCCGTGTTTTTGTTAGTTTGTGTAGCACTACTTTTTGTAGACTTGTTATCTTACCTGTGCCTTTGAAATATTCTTGCTAGCCTCTTGCAGATCTGTGGATTGCTGAAGATAAGTTTTCCCAGCTAAAATTTCATCTTCTAGTAGCATAACATCTTCAGCAGAAACAGGCCACCCAAGCCTATCTAGTGCCTGTAGCAGAGCCTCTTTATTTTCCAAGTATGATACTGGTACATCACTATCAAATCTAGCAGAAAGATTAAATTAGTATTTCACATTTTTTTGTATTTGTACAAATTAGGGTACAACATTCACTATGGTAGAGAGGGATAGGTGTCCTGGGAACTGCAAATGAAGCCAAAGCCTGCTGTGTGATAGTGAATAGCAGTCTCAGCCTGGACCCCCACCAGGCCACGCCCCCAACAAGTTTCACTCTGCCCACCGGAGCTTACTCACTATACTTCATTAAAATAATTTATGTTATCAGTTCTAAATGACTGAATTGACTATGCTCGTTTATGTTTCCTTCTTCCATCACAGCTAAAAATTTCACATGTTGATTAATTAGCTTCTGATTTAAAAAAAAAGTATATGCCAATGTGTGTTTTTGACATAATAGGGACTAATTGAAATAAGTTTATAAAGTTTTATAATACTAATTAATAAACTTGCACATCAATGTCAGTTGACTTTCCTGACCCTCCCGAGCCCCTTTAAAGTCTGGCCCAAAAGAACAACAGCTGCAAACACATCAAACTAGATAGTCCGATAGCTGTTATTTTTGCCCATAAGTAGGCCTTCCAGATAAATTCTACATTTATAAGACCTTTTAATTACTTCACACGTACTATATACTATAAGCTCTGTAGTTAGGTAACCTACATTGGATGTCCTTTCTAACCTTTCCTGTTTAATGAGACATAGGAAGACTCTATGACTAGCCATGGTGAATATTTTCGGGAGTTTAGTTCCGCTTTGATCATGCAGCAAAATAAAGCGTCAGCCGGTGCCTGACTAAGTACTAAGGGCAACGCTTCTAAGCTTTCTTTTTTCATCTTTAACCGCTTAACAACCGCCCTATAGACAAAAGACAGGGCTTTTATAAGTGGTACCGATCAGTATCTCAGAAGGATACAGAGTAATTTGTCCTTTCCAATCTTTCCTGTAGGTTACATCCAATGGATTGATGTCTCGAATATCATATATCATGCACACTTCATTAATTTTCCAGAATATTTACATCTTAAATAGACCTTCCGGATGAATACCCGTTTTTATTGTCGATAGCCTGATAGATCAAACTACACAAACGTCGACAACAAGAAAACCCGGTCTGAAATTTCCCCGAGCCCTCCCAGTCCTTTCAGTTGACTGTAACTACA
>BLSH010488601.1:1144795-1163543 GCA_018402905.1 Glandirana rugosa | reverse complement strand
GGCACCATAGCTTGCAGACTCTATAACTTTCACAAAGACCAAATAATATACACTATTTTTTTTTTTTTTTTACCAAAGATAGGTAGCAGTATAAATTTTGGCCAAAATTTATGAAGAAAATTTACTAATTTGCAAAATTTTATAACAGAAACGAAGAAAAATTCATTTTTTTACAAAATTTTCGGTCTTTTTTTAATTATAGCGCAAAAAATAAAAAACCCAGAGATGATTAAATACCACCAAAAGAAAGCTCTATTTGTGTGAAAAAAAGGACGCAAATTTCATATGGGTGCAGTGTTGCATGACTGAGTAATTGTCATTCAAAGTGTGAGAGCGCTGAAAGCTGAAAATTGGTCTGGTTGTTAAGGGGGTTTAAGTGCCCAGTTGTCAAGTGGTTAAAAATAAATCTATGTGTTTACTTGTAAAATAAAATGAATACTTACTTATCTCTCTCTTCCTGCGATAAAGCTCTCCACACAACTAGATTTAGGCGTCTAGTAACAGATACAAAACATGGTTTAAGTAAACTTAAATTGATTGGCATATTAAAATTAAACAGATTAGGCAAATACTTAACTAAACACAGATGACAGTGCATTTCAGCTCTCCAAATTTATAAAAGAGTGGAAACTTAAAGTTGAAAAGTCTTTCATAGAATCTCAATGGGAAAGATTTTTTTCATATGACAAAAAAAAAATTAACATAAAGTCTTCCTATAAAGTATAATCCCAATGTTAAAAAAAACAATCTGTTTTCAGTCGAATGTTCTCAAACCACCACCACCAGATCTGTATGGAGATGTGGAGTGTAAAAAGAAACTATACAACACACACACACAAGGCATCTGTTTAAGCTCCCTGAATGCCAGAACTCCTGGCAGGAGAAAAGCTGCTTAAAAAACACGTCTAAAGCCGTACATGCATTTAGACATGTTTAGGTGCATCAAACATTTTAGCCTTATTGGATTCTAATCATTTATTCTGGCCATTGGAATGCATTAACACTCAAACATCCCTAAATGTGTCTAGATTTTCGGCACATTTAGATGTGTTTAGGCATGTTCAACAATTTTTCTGCTCTCAAGGTCCTCTCCTGAGCATGCCTTTGGCGTTTTTTTTTCTTTCAGCCTCTAAGGCTCGATTTACACTGCAGCGATGCGGGAACCCTGCGAATCCACTGCGGCTTCCCGCATCGCTTGCCTCCCAGTGGCAGTTCACACTGCCCTATGCGAACTGAAGGGAGGTGTCAATACATTAACGACACCCTCTTTTCAGTTTGCATATTGCAGTGTGAACTGCAAACTCGCACAGGAATTGGATCGCATGGTTATGATCCGATTCTGACCCTGGGATAAAAAAGGGTCCCAGTGTGAGTTTGATCCGATTGCGTTGCAAATTCAGCCATACAATCCCTATGGCTGCAGTGCGGTGCGAATCACATCCGATCTCTAAGATCGGAGCAGCGTGAGGCTGGATCTATACCCAGAAATTAAACAGGACAGGGAGAGCCCAAATCAAATGAAAAAAGAGGCTCATGGCAGTTGACATTTAGGGTAATTAGAGTAAAAATGTTATGTGGATTGAGGTACACTTGGTGTATAATATACAGTAGGTTTCAATTTGATGCTTCCCTGCACATAAAGACAACTTACTAGGGGCCTCTGGGCAGTTTTCCCAGTCCTACTCTCCCAAGTTAGTCAAATCTTGAGGCCAAGTTTTCATTTCTTAGAATTTCTGCCTGATTTGTACCCACTAACCATCTATATAAGTTATATAACCAATAGATCTCACACTCACTACTATTTAAAAAGGATTAAAAAGCAGCAGTACCCAAAATCCTAATAAACCTTGTAGAAATAACATAAAATAACCATATCACGCTATATAAACCATTAATGTGTACGACAATTATTCACATGTGCTGAAGCTATGTTTTGAAAACACCCAGCCTGAGGAAATGTTCAGCATTAACTCAAAAAGAGAAAAAGATAAAGACTAGTACTCACTGTTTTCCTTAAAAAAAAAACAAATATTTATTAAAATCCCACTCACATTAAAACAATGCAACACACTCTTCAGTGAAGTGTAATGTAAGGAGCACAGACACTTGCACGATTCACCGTATTAGCTGAGTCTAATTGACAGCTCATAATCTCATCAGCATAACAAGGCTGCCACAAGATTGTCCTCTCTCCTCTTCAATACTACCAAGGCTCAGTGCTCCACCATATATGCTACAGCATCAACTTCATCAGGGCCCTGATGAAGTCGGTGACATGGATTTGGACCAATTCACTGTTAGACTCGAATGGTATTTGGATTCGGCAAAGGTATCTACCGTGGCTTGCAAGAAGGCACTGAATTTTCACAATATAAAACAATATTATCACCATAAAGACAAATGGCACTATGACAAGCAATAAGGGAGATAGGGGGCATCCCTTGCAGGTGCTTCAAGACAGGAAACAGCTCTCAGAAATCCAGCCATTAGTTGCTGCCCTTGAAGAAGGCCTGGTCAAAACCAAACCTATGTAGGGAGGTCCTAATGTGAGATCACTCAACCAAATTAAATGCTTTGTAAGCATCTAGAGAACTGACAACTCTCTGTCCCTAATCATGTGGACACTGAATATTTTCATATATCCTATTTTTTATACATAGATGTGCTCATGCCCAGCATGAAGTCAGTCTGGTCGCTCTGTATAATGGAAGTGATCACTAAAGCTACATGTATGGTAAAGGCCTTAGCTAATAAACATTTTAATGTGTATTGTCAAAAGTGATACGGATCCAAAAGACTTGCAAAGTTGTGGGTCATTGCCAGGCTTAGGGATCAAAATAAACAGTGCCTCGAACATTGACCATGGCAATCTACCCAAAGCAGCGGAAGCAGTATGCAATTGTTATAGTTTAGGGGCTAAAATTTCTATCTACATCTTATAAATTTCAAGTGGAAATCCTCCAGTCCAGAGGTCCTTTTTGCTTGAAAATGCACAAATCGCTGTCTTAATCTTGTCTATCATAACAGGGACATCTAACGAGTCACACTGTGAAGACATGAGGTGGGGTGTCTAACAAATAGGCATCGGTGTCCATCTTTGCAACAGCAGTGATACTATTATATATAGTATGGTAGTAATCAGCAAAAGTAACATTTATGTCAGAGTCGGTAGTAAAAAGTGAATGATCTGGCCTGCATATAGATGAAACTGCAGAGGGAGAAAAATGTTTTTTAGCTAGAAATGCCAGTATAAGGCTGGACTTGTCTGCTTGCTCAAAAATGCAAACGTTTGTGCTGCTGAAGGGCCTCTTGCCATAACTGTTTGTTGCTATCAGAGGGATCTAGCAAATAAGCTGATTCCGCTTGAGTCACTAGGGTGCGCATTAGGGTGCGAGTTATGGGATTGTTGTTTAATTTAAGAAACTGTACTAAGTTAGATACCCTGGGAATATCCCTTACAGGAGTCCCAAATGGTTAAAGCATCTGCTGAGCCATCATTTATAAAAAGTAAAAAAAAGCATGATATTGTGTGCAAAAATCCATTTTTTTTTTGGAACTTTTGTCGGCAGAACACAATGATTGGTGTTGCCAACTATAGCTGGCAGCATTAATCGTTCAGAAAAAACCCGACAGGCTGGTTGTACATAAGTTGATCAATCAATGCATGAATCGAAATTTGGCCAGTTCAGCAGGGACCAGCTGAGTTTCGATCCATGTATGGTCACCCAAGCTATATACAAGTTGATTGTTAGATCAGCATGCGTACAACCAGCCGGTCGTGTTTTTCCAAAACGGTTACTGCCACCGGCTGTAACCGGCAACATTGATCATTGTATTCTGCTAGCAGAGAGGGCTCCCCGCTGGCAGAACACAATAGTACTGTGGGAGGGATTTCCCAATCAACACTGACTGTGTTATATGGGGAATCAAGCAATCTTCTTTCCTTCCACCCGTGGTGAAATGAAAGAAAATTGCATAATTTATGGCTTGTCTAAGGAGGTAGTCAGCCCCAATCAACTCCTGCTAGTAAGAGACTTTTCCGATACAAGTCTGGGTGGGAAAGAGGCAGTCGTAATTAGAGATAGTAAATTAGATGTGGGCAGGACCAGGTCAGTTCTTAAATGGGATTGATGTGAAGAAGCAAAACAAGAGTATTGCTTGGCCCCTAAGTGTAAAAATTTCAAGAAGAACAAAAAATATATTCTGTTCCGTATTCATCAAAATGGACACAACAAACACATTCAAGAACTTCAAGCCTCCAACAAGATTTGTAACTGTTCTGAAAAGGCCTCCGGTTGTGCGCCCACTGTCTTCTAAGTGAGCCCCAGTACACGGATTTTCGCTGCTTCTCCTGTGCATTGTTGAAGAGCAATAATCATGTCTTGAAGCTGGTGCACATCCAATGGCATCCTCCAGGTGGCTAACGTGCGACTCAGCTTTCAACACCTGGCTTTGAAGGGTCTACATGACCTGCTACAACAGGGAAACATCTATCTTGAACTCCTCAATCATCACAGTTAGGCTGTTTTGACAAGTTTCAATAGTGGTGAGTATTCTAGTTATGTCCTCGTGTTTAACCACCTGCAACAATAGGCTGTAGTGAGGCATCAGGTCTTGCAGTAGGCCCAAGGGCATCTGGATCCTCTCACTGGAACTTGTCCAGCAGGGATGGAATCCCTGGAGGTCGTCTCGGTGGTGCCATGCCATACAGGTGAAGGTAAGCAATAGGTGAGTGGTTAGAAGGACCAAGCTGTAGACGTAGCAAATAACATTAATGTATAATTACCAACCTGGAGCTCTCAGAATTGTATTCTACTAGATTAGCACCCAGGCAAACCCCCCTCCACCCCTCTTTTCCCCATGATGTTTGGCTAAGATTTAAAACTGCATAGTCTGACTGGTCCATCACAACTCCAGAAACATACGTTTCTGCTTACATGTATCTGAGGTTCACAATCAAGGATGCTTTCAAATAAATATGTGTTATTGTAACATCCACGAGCTACACTGGGTTTGATCTCTCAATGCTCACACTAGCCACCATTTCAGCATTCTATGCTTGCCCCATATTTTATATTTCCTACTTTCTCTTCCATTCATCCTTATTCTCTTTTCCTCCAAAACAGCTTACTCTCTACATTTGCGTATACCTTTCCATATGCCTTACTTCAGATCATAGCATTAAAATTAGTGCCACAGTTCAAATCCACTTTGTTTTTAAGTTTACAAGGTCATTTTCTAATGTTTATATTATTATGCTATGTTTTCATTTTAAATGCTAAATTGCTCTGCATTATAATTTTTAATAAAGAGTTAATAAAATAATACTGTTTCAAGGATATCCAAATGTGATTTGCATTCTATTTGCATCACTTCATCATCTCATATTGTAGCCATGAAATTATCATCTACATAAAGAGATGAGAAAAGCACATCTCCCATCAGCCCTATTATTATTTCAGGGTCACATGGGAAAGGCTTT
The DNA here is from genome assembly GCA_018402905.1 of Glandirana rugosa. NCBI lineage: Eukaryota > Metazoa > Chordata > Amphibia > Anura > Ranidae > Glandirana > Glandirana rugosa. Next base: position 1,158,061 of record BLSH010488601.1, on the reverse strand, counting down.
TGGAAATCACTAACATTTTACAGCAGTTTGCACAGTCCAATCTAAAGCTCTCTGGATGTGATATAAGCTCCACTTCTGATCCAATTTCATTAACATAATTAAACAAATGTCTGCTGCATGGATCCTGCAAAACATTACTGTCTTCGGCTGAAACAATCCCTTAGGACAGGGGTTTAAAATACTTTAAATTCTAACTCCACTTTCGTGGAAAAAAATATCAAATAAAAAAAATATATATATACTGTATTAACATATACAATTGCTACATGTCATATTTGAATGCTAATAATACATTTCCCTTTCAATATAAAACACGATAAATTTCTGTAAAATGCAATGCAAGCTGGAGGTGTTCTGTACACAGATGGTGTATGGAACAACCCCCCCCCCCCAGCTTGTGTGATTGGCTTACTGGTTTTCCCAGAAGTCTACACTAACATACAATATCTGTTTTTTGGCATCACTGAGAGAAAAATATAATTTTGGTGAGATGCGCCCAAAGGAAAAACAAGCCTAAAGGGATGCAACCAAAGTCAGAGCCACTAGAGGCCGATCTGTTGACAGATGTACTGCTGCTCAGGGGCTCTGGGCTTCAGCAAAATGGCAGCCTCTAGCAAGAAGAAACAGGAGCAATACTGGAGGCAATTTACAGCGCACACACATTTTGGTAGCATAATGATTAATGTGGAATGTATGTTCCTTGCTAAAGAACATTTTTCTGTCCATTTGTTATGGGTAAAGTTAAATACATTAAATATGTTTTAAAGTTAATAAAAATCTCACTATATTCTCATCCCTTGGAAAGCCTACTTATTGCAGGCACCTTAGACAAACCGGTCTCTATTTACTCCCTGTTGAACACAGCTAACGGACCTAAACTTACCTCCCTATTTCAAAAGTGGCATACGGATCTACTCACTTTAAGAGAGGAAGACTGGGAAACTTGCCTAAATCATTTTCTGCTGAAGATAATATCAGCCAGAGACAAATTTATTCAGAGTGAACTATTACACATGGTGTATTGAGGCAGTCCCAAATCTACCCACATGTGTCAGCATGTTGCCCTATATTGAAGAGGGATCCTTTCTCCATATGTTATGGTCCTGTCCTAAAATCCAGGATTATTGGAGGGAAATCATATCCACTGTCCCTACAATGGGAAGAGTGGAAACCCCTGCAGATCCCCTGAAAATTGCTCTTGGGCATCACTGATAAGCTAGAGGAATCATGATACGTTAAATTGTTCATTATTTATATTGCCTTTTATGCCAGAAGAGAAATTCTGATGAAATGGAAGTGACCCTCGCCACTTACTGTAGCTGAGCAGAAGATGGCAATTAATAAAAGTCCTGCCTATTTATAAATTAATTTATATTAGCCGCAACTATCTAAAAAATTTTGATATCATCTGGGCAAATTGGATAGGCGCTAAGGGTATAATTATTTGACTATACTTTATATTTTATTAACTAAAGTAACGAAGATAAGTGACACTACCTGCTTTCTCACTGACTTTGCTCTATTGTATTTGACTTATGTATTTTACTGTATAACTCTTGAATGTTTGGAAACGAACCTCAATAAAGTTTTCACCGACAAAACAGGCTTGCCTTTGGAACAGGAACAGCTCATGGGCTACACTATCTTACCAGCTTTTTTTACACATGATCTCTTGTACTTCCTAGGGTTGACTGTATGCTATACTATCCAAACTAATACATATACGCCATTGTAACTCCCATAAAAAGATAAAATATTTATTCAAAAAAAAAAAAAAATTATGTTCCTCCGTCAGAAAGTCAACCTATAATGACTACCTACCCACCCAATCTATAGTATCTCACAAAAGTGAGTACACCCCTCACATTTTTGTAAATATTTTATTATATCTTTTCATGTTACAACACTGAAGAAATTACACTTTGCTACAATGTAAAGTAGTGAGTTTACAGCTTGTATAACAGTGTAAATTTGCTGTCCCCTCAAAATAACTCAACACACACGCCATTAATGTCTAAACCACTGGCAACAAAAGTGAGTACACCCCTAAGTGATAATGTCCAAATTGGGCCCAGTGTCAACATTTTGTGTGACCGCCATTATTTTCCAGCACTGCCTTAACCCTCTTGGGCATGGAGTTCACCAGAGCTTCACAGGTTGCCTTTGAAGTCCTCTTCCACTCCTCCATGACAACATCACAGAGCTGGTGGATGTTAGAGACCTTGCTCTACTCCATCTTCCGTTTGAGGATGCCCCACAGATGCTCAATAGGGTTTAGGTCTGGAGACATGCTTGGCTAGTCTATCACCTTTACCCTCAGCTTCTTTAGCAAGGCAGTGGTTGTCTTGGAGGTGTGTTTGGGGTCGTTATCATGTTGGAATACTGCTCTGCGGCCCAGTCTCCAAAGGGAGGGAATCATGCTCTTCTTCAGTATGTCACAGTACATGTTGGCATTCATGGTTACCTCAATAAACTGTAGCACCCCAGTGCTGGCAGCACTCATGCAGCCCCAGACCGTGACACTCCCACCACCATGCTTGACTGTAGGCAAGACACACTTGTCTTTGTACTCCTCACCTGGTTGCCGCCACACACGCTTGACACCATCTGAACCAAATAAGTTTATCTTGATTTCATCAGACCACAGGACATGGTTACATTAGTAACCCATGTCCTTAGTCTGCTTGTTTTCAGCAAACTGTTTGCACATATTAATTACACAGGCTCTGTGGCCGATTAAGTTGGTAATTAAACTCCATAGGTGCCTCATCTGCATTAAAAATTGCCTCAGAACCTTTGTAATTCATATGTGTCCTGGATTAAAGGGATGATGTGGCAACCCTAGTGATATTTCAGTTTTTATTTTTTAATAGATCTGCAAAAATGTCAACAATTCTGTGTTTTTCTGACAATATGGGGTGCTGTGTGTACATTAAGGAGGAAAATAAATGAACTTAAATGATTTTAGCAAATGGCTGCAATATAACAAAGAGTGAAAAATTTAAGGGGGTCTGAATACTTTCCGTACCCACTGTATATACATTTAACATGCAATTGGGCATTTTTAAAACAATCATTTTGCACAAATATAATAAAAGCAAAACACATTCATTCTTTCAGTATATCCAGGGACAACAAGCAACTGTAAAATTATCTCTTTCCTCTGCCTTTTCTTTATTTGTAAAATGGGAACTTTGCTCACAAACTCAGGTCAGTATAAACATTTAGTTATATGTAGCCTGTGTGCAGTCTGCACAAAGAACAAAGTCATCAGGGTTCCTACTATACGTGTATTCTGCTTTTCACGACTGGCTGTCTAGAATCAATTCAGGAGTTCAGCAGGATCGAAATTCAGCAGTGACTAGCCTAGATTCAATCTATGTATGGGCAGGCTAATTGTACCCAAATCGACCCATCGATGGACAACCAGCCTGTCAGATTTTTACATATGATTACCGTGTGATGTCACTCCCGCACATGCCCAGACATGGCACTCGCTCCTGAAGAAACGGCATGGACGGCCGTTCCTTCAGAGCGCATGCACTGATGACATCTTTGGCGCAGTATACAGTATATATCTCCTAAACGATGTATGTTTAGGAGATATTTACAGTACCTATAGGTAAGCTTTATTATAGGCTTACCTATAGGTACAATGACTCCAGGAGGGTTTACAACCTCTTTAAAAATGCAAACCTCTTCAGGAGGGATTCCTCCATCAACACTGACTGTTGATGGGGAAATTTAGCGATATAATTTCCTTCTACCACAGGTTGAAGGAAAGAAAATTGAATCATCTAGGGGCAGCATTAGGGATGGGCAGATCTTACCTAAACCTGTGCAAAGTATGAATATACTAGCAGCTGGTGGTCATTTTTTTTTTAGTAATCACATGAGGGTAATGCAATAAAGAAATAAACAATAATGGTTGCTGGCATTGGGTTGATTTACTAAAAGCAAATAGGCTGTTCACTTTGCAAATGGATTTTTTCCTTAGCTAAGGGCATGTGGGGAACATTCACTTTGTAAAGAATACCCAATTACATGCAAGAAAAAAAAAAACCAGTACTTTTAATTGCACATGACTGAACGAAAGAAGTCAATGGAACTTCCCCCTATTCACTAAGCTAAAGGTAAATTGCCTTGCCAAGTAAAGAGCCATAGGTGTGTGCAGCCTATTGCATTAGGGTGTGCACCACAAGAGATAGGTGCCAATAGTTTATTTTTATTTTTACAAATTTAGTTTTTTTAGTATTTTTTACAATATTATATATATTTTTTTCTTTTCCATTTTTTTTAGGAGCTCTGCTGTGGGACCTTGGTAAAATATCAAAGGTCTAAACAGACCCCTGAGGTCTCACTTTCGAGACAGAGAAAGAGACTGAGGACAGAGATTCCCCAGTCCCTTTCTCTGCAGCCAGGCAGCAGGGGGGAATCTGCACAGTACAGGGTGATTGGGGTGTGCCTAGGCACACCTGCCACCCTATGTGCGCACGTCTATGTAAACAGCCTATTTACCTTTGGTAAATCAGCCCCACGGAATCAAACAGGTATGTGGCACAGATGTGCTCCTTGTTCGCAGTCCTGGTCTGTAGATATGTTGCTGTCTACACTGTGCAGTGATGATGTGCAAAGTACAGTTATCCATAGATAACGGAATTCTCATCAATCGTAATGTATAAGCGCACTTTGCACACTCCTCTTAGCCTTATTAAACAAGTCAGCTAAACTGTGTTTGACTTCTGAGGATGGGAACCAGAAATAAATTGTCTAAATGAATCCCAGTTGTTGTGCTGAATTGTCTAGTAAAAAGAATACTTAAGATGCAAAATGTACCTTTCGTATGACTTAATTGCCTGCTCAAGTTTCTCCTTGTACTCTGAGAGATTCACAGCTTGGGGATTAATTAATGTGATAAGTTTCTTGTTTCCACTTACATGAGCCAAGGGGAATACCTGAAACAATTAACATACATTACCATTAAAAGACATGTCATTTCATTCACGGTTTACCCAACATATAGATGTATAGCTATTTTTACAGTGAAATAAGTCTGTTTTATTTCAATGAGACAGATCCATGGAGCCCACAATTAAAAAGCTATGTAAAACATTCAGGAAAATTTTACACTGTCAGATAGCACTGTCCTGATCGTAAGTTTGTAGATCTGTGTGGTGCATGCTGGAAGACACATAAGCATGCAAAACAGTTCAAATCGAAATGATGCACTCACCATGTTCTTCTTAACCTCCCTGGCGGTATGACTGAGTCTGGAATTTATTGCTGAAAGCGGTACAATTATTTTGCATGAAAATTTGGTGTTTTATATTGTAGGCCTGTAATTCTTAGGAATAACTCACTTAAATCTGGCCAAACAACAGTCTAGTAGACATCCCGGGTATGAAAAAGTTTGAAAAATGAAATCATAAATTATAATATAATAAATAACTAAAAATAATTATCAAAAATAATAATATAATAGTAATAAAATTTATTCAATAATGTAATCAAACCAAAAACGCAGAAATTTGCTCATTTGCAGAATTGTCGCTGTCGTCACTTTCAGTTTCTGATGATAAATTTCCTCAAAAATCAGTATCACTCAATTCTGCAAATGATTCTTATTTACTATCGCTGTTTTCTAGCTGATCAAAATCCACTTTTGACGTAAAGGGACACTTTTTGGTTGCCATGGACATTCTCATGTTTCCAGGCAGAAAGAATGACATTTATTATATAAAAGTGCATGCAGGGCACTGGGCAAACCACTAGGGACAAAGGGGATGTGAAATGATTTCATACAGTAATGTGATCTTACAGATTACAGTGTACTGTATGTGCTGTGTGTGTTTCACTTTTTGAATTTCCCGCCGGTCTCCGTCCCTGTGCGACGCGACGCTCGCAGGGAACGGAAGCCCGGCACACAGAGGCATCGGAGCGGCGGGCACAGCCCGCAGACACGGCGGGGGACATCGCTGGATCCAGGGGACAAGGTGAGTAGGGCAGCCTGGATCCAGCGATGCAATCCCGAGTGTGGCTCGGGGTTACCGCTCTTGGTACTGAAAATCCACCCCGAGCCACACTCTGGAATACCGCCAGGGAGGTTAAATGTTGTGCTTTTAACCCACAAGCTTCATTCAAAGTGTAATACACAGTTTTAAAACGGACAACAAATTCTGCTAATCTGGGCACTAAGTATACAGCTTCTCTAATAGTAGTACTACTGCAGTGTATGTGCAGAGAACAAAAAAAAAAATGTATAGCGTGTTTCTCTTCTATTAGGCCTTAGGGTCCTTTCACACATGCATGTCTGTTTTTACGGACTCCGCTTGCTAAGCAGGGATCAATCTGTTGATCCCTGCTGAGACGGCAGATGAGAGGTCCGTCTCTGCTCACTGTACAGAGATGGACTCAGAGCCCCACTCTCCTCTGTGGTGGATCGGATATAAACGGATCCGTCTGTCCGTTTTCATCAGATCCGATCCGCCAGACGGATGGAAAATAGGGTTTTCATCCATCTGAATTTAGCGAAGCAGATCGGATCATTGCGTTATCGGAACATGTTACCAATGACATTCATTTGTATGTAATCAGACAGGCCCCTTGAACTACATGGTTTTGGTAAATCTGAAGAAAATCTGACAACAAAAGTTGGATAGCGTGGGGTCTAAGTCTGCATTCACACCTGAGCATATTGTTTTCAGGCAAAAAGTTGCATGATTTTACCGTGATTTTGTACAGGTCAAAAGGTCACCAATGTAAAAAGGAGAAAAACACCTGTAATCTGCCTAAAAAGAAGGTCCTGTACTTTTTTTTTTTTGCAATTCCTTTATTGACCAAAAAGTTGTGATCAACAATCAAAATAAAGATATAAAAGATAAAGCAATAAAATATCACAGTGATGTAGCAGAGAATATTGAGTCTCATATAGCGGTCCATACAATCATATGTTAGATACAACCTTCTTCTCTTGAGGGAGCCTGATTGTTGCCAATGACAACAAGCAGGCATAACCTACTGCAATAAGATAAAAAAAACTGTGCAACTGTATGAACTAAATATGTGCCGAGAAGTCATGCTGCCCGGTGGCAACATAACTCAGGTGAGGAATGGGGAGTATGGGATAAGAGATAACAATTTATCAAGGGTGAACAAAAGTCTACATAGAAAGTTCCCATATCTGAGTTAAATAAAAATAACAAGTAGTGAACAGATGGAAAGAAGAAGGAGGAAGGTGAGGAGAAGGAAGGGGGATGTAGATAAACCTGCAGACAGAAGGGGAACCAGGTCCCTTGTACAAAAGGCATATATATCGACAGGACGGGGTAAAGGAAGAGAAAGGTAGTAGGTCGGGGTGAAGGCATCAGGGCCTGGAGCCTTCTTTGGTTTGGATTGAGCTAGCGCCTCTTCCAGTTCTTCCACTGTGATAGGTTACTCCAACTCCTTGACTGTACTGGGAAGTGATGGCATACTCAAGGAGGTGAGGTATGACTGTATGGCCCGGTCAATCTCCAGTGAGCAGCCTGGTGCGGGAGAGTGCCCTAAGTTATAGAGGCTCTGATAGAAGGACCTAAACTCTGTTGCCATTTCAGTGGAAGAGATTATCTTCCTACAGGAGGAGCCCATGATGTGGGAGATATAAGTTTTGGAGTGTTGTCCGCGCAGTGCCCTAGCCGACAACATACCCGGTTTATTCGGGAACTCTTACAAGGCCAGTTTTTGTTTAGTTTTGTGGTACAGGAAATAACAAAGTTCCTTGCAACCCTTAAGCAGTTCCTGGTATGTGGATTGAGCAACACTGGCCTTGTGCGAGTGTCCCAAGCTACTAAGCTTAGCGTAGAGCTTGTCTGTGCGATGGGACCTCTCCCATTTAAGGTGGGCTCCTATTTTCATCAACATACCTCTGACAACTGGCTCATGGGCCTCCCAGACCCCCAAAGGGTTGTCAACCAAGGTTTGAATGAGGGAAAAGTATTACCATATGACGGTCAGCAATTCGGTACGGACCTCTTCTGACTGTAGTAGGGCCTCATTTAACCTCCAAGATGGGGGATTCTGTGCTATCGGACCCAGCTGAAGGGTCAGATGGACTGGTGCATGATCCAAAAAGGATATCACGTCTATGTGACGATATTACCCTGGAGAAATCTTTATGCCTAATCATGAGGTAGTTGAGACGCGAGTATGTGTGATGGAGTAATTGCGTTCCTGGGGATGTAGGAGCCACCAGGGATCAACAAGATGAAATAGTTGTAGATCTGTCTTCAGGTGCCTGAGGTGAGAATAAGAGAGATGTGAAGCACCCCCAGAAACATCCAGTAAAAGGTCCAAAGCAAAGTTAAGATCACCCCCAAAACTGAGGATTTCCTATGAGAACTCCAATAGTTCAGGCAAAATCATCCGTAGAAACTGCGGATGATCCGCATTTGGAAAGTAGACATTGGCAAAGGTGACCTGCACATCGCACACCCTCCCCTTATGTAGGACAAAATGACCCAGAGCATCTGCCCACAGTGCCTCAAAAGTCCAGAGGACCGATTTGGCCACTAGGATGCTGACCCTCCCCTGGATTTGGAGATAGGAGAAGGGCTGTGATACGCCACTGGAAAATCCCTGTTAGTCAATTTTGGTATCCTATTGCTACGGAAGTGCGTTTCCTGCAGGAAAGCTATTTGGGTTTTACTTTTCCGCAGATCAGCCAGAAGCCGCAAACCCTTTTCCGGTATATTCAGTCCTCTCGCATTGAGAGAGGTAACCTTAAGGAGACCAATTGCACACATGGACCAAGAGGTATTGGCGTGGTGAGAAAAAGTGAGCTCCTCATCAACACCTCCCAGGCAAGAGGGGAAAAGTAAAGAGACACAAAAAAGGGGTGAAAGGGAGGCAGTAATAATGAAGAGGAAGGGGAAAGGTAGAAGAAATTATCAATCTAAAGTATTCAGCCTCTAAGGACCTTGACAGAGTACGTAGGGCACCCGGTCAAGAGTCCGTACTATCCGGGGATGGTTGGGGTGCTGGGGAGAGCACCAAGTAAGAAACCAAAAGGACAATAAGCATTACATTAGCAGATGCACAGCTTGAGAACCTAAAACACTGGTAATAACTAGCTTACAGCCATTATAAAAATAAAAAAAACATTTCAGATAAGCAAAAAAAAAAAAAATAGTAAACAGTACTGCAATGGTGCCCCAAAGGTGATGCATAGACCAACAAGGTATCAGATGGTATGTGGGAGAAGGGAAAGGTAACGGGAGGGGGTTATCGGTCTCCCATCTCCTCATGCCATGACTTGAAGGGAGAAAACCAACATGTAGTTGCAAGATGAAACCACAGGATACAATTTAAACAGTATGAATCTTTAGAGCTCAGGTCTGGTGGATGGCAGACACTCACTGACCCAATAATGTGCGGGATCGCTGGTCAGGCCCCAAATCCCACCTTTATGTGATTGGCCCCAGCCGGAAAGGCTAGGGGCCAAAACTGGATAGATCAAGCTGGGTAATGTGAAGGATGGAGCCTGCCCACCCTCCCAAACACCCCCATCCGCAAGCAGAGAAAACACTAGAGGGCAATGGATAAACAAAAACCACATTCTTAGTGGAGCTTTCACTCTGCAATCAGGGACGCATAAGTCTGTGAACGTGTCTCCAATGTCTCTAGCCCCGCTCTGAGGGTATATAAGGTGGGAGAGATAGGTTCGCCGGCATGGCCGGATCAGATTACATGCCCATCTGCACCCCTGTAGTCAGCATTCGCTGGGGTGTGGGAGAAATGATTAAAAGCAGAAAAAAGTGTATGCAACAGGCCCAAAAAAGTAAAAAAAAAAAAACAGTGGGCAACAGCAGCCGAAGGTTTATCCATGAAGTGTCTGCGACAAAGAGGGCAGTGCTGTTGGGGCAACGCAGGAGCCCCACAGTTATGGTTCAGAAGTGCTCAGAGTTGGTCTGGGTGCCTCGTCACTAGAGGTCGGGATCTGGGTTGTTGGGTCCTCTGGCTGGCAATGCGGTACAAGGGTTCAGGCAGAAGAGTCGTCAGGTGCAGGCCGGGTCGTTAATGGGCTGGCAGCGGAAGTACGCAGGGATTAGGCAGAAGAGTTGTCGTGGGCAAGCTGAGGGTTGGTGCAGGCAGAAATCAACAAGGTCAAGGTCAAGCCGGGTCACAGGAATAGATAATCAGGAAATCAGGTAGCTCAGGAACGCTCACACACTGTAGAACGGACAGCACTGGCTGCTGGGTGCTGTGGGCTTAAATGGGGCTGTTTGGCGCTGTTTCCGGTGCGTGCATGTGCACGGGAGGGCGCGCTCGTGCACAAGCGCCAAAACTCTAGAATCACAGTCTTTTTCCTAACAGGGACCCAAGAACCCATGCATGGCCCAGGTTTGCCTTGAGACATCAGGATAGATCGGGATGGTCGCACCATCAAAGTCAATAGGTCCATTCAACCAGGCTTGGCGCACTACTTCCTCTTTAACTTTAAAAAAGTGGACCCGGCATAAAACGTCTCTTGGCAGTGTCCCGGGGCCGCAGACAGCCGTGGAGATGATGGAGGCACTCTGGGTCCCAATACTCGATGTACTCTGTCAAGCTCCAGTTCAGCTGTGGGGGGTTTGCCTAGAATTTGGTTTAGGATAGCCACCACTGTAATGTGAAGATCCGGCCCCATGGTAGCCTCTGGGATGCCCCTTAGCCGCAAATTGTTGCGCCTGCTGAGATTTTCTCCATCATCCAGCCGCATGTAGACATCTATCAAGTGGTGGCGAAAGGCCTGGTGCTCAGCCTCCAGTGCAGTGAGGTGAGTGTCAGTGGAGGTAGTAGAAGCCTCTAAATCTGTCACCCGCTCCTCCACCGTATCCACCTGCTGGCGGAGGTCATGCAGCTCCCGGGAGAGGGCATTAACAATGGAGGTAGCTATGGCCTGTAAATCTTGTTTAGTGGGCAGGTCGGCTACCAACTCCCGAAGTGCGCCCTGGTATAGGAGAGAGCAGGTGTGCTGATAGCACAGCCGAGTCCATTGCAGCGGGGTTCATTTTACCCGTGTTAGGAGCGGTGTCAGCCGTGTTCACTCGTGGCGGCGCCATCTTAGCCGTGGCCACGGGAGAAGGAGCAGGGGTGCTGTCAGAGGAAGTAGTGTGTAATTTCAGGTCCCCTTGGTTCCCCAGGCTCCTGTTATTGCTACCGGGTCCCTGGTATGTGAAGGCGGCTGGTGTGTGTGGTCTGATCGGCTGTTCCAGGCTCGGCCTGTGCAGAGCTCCTACAGAAGCGTCTTCAATCCGCCATTGCTAAGCCACGCCCCCGCTCCTGTACTTTTTTGAGCTTCAGGTGTTTTGGAGTGGAGATGTAAACCATCTCCATAGAGAATAATTGTTTTTTTCCCCTCCAGTGTTTTGTAGCTTCAGGCTTCAAGCTACAAAACTCTGAGGTGTTAATGGGGCCTTAGGCTTAATGTACACTGATGTTATTTAACCTCTCCTGAACGATTTAACTTGACAGCTAGAAACCAACGTTTTAAAAACGTCCGTTTAGCTGTGTGTATATATATATATATATATATATATATACATATATATATATATATATATATATATAGTTGTGCTCATACGTTTACATACCCTGGCAAAATTTATGATTTCTTGGCCATTTTTCAGACAATATGAATGATAACACAAAAACATTTCTTTTAAGTATGATTACTGTTTGGCTGAATCCATTTATTATCAATCAATTGTGTTTACTCTTTTTAAATCATAATGACAACAGAAACTACCGAAATGACCCTGATCAAAAGTTTACATACCCTGGTGATTTTGGCTTGATAACATGCAAACAAGTTGAAACAAAGGGGTTTGAATGGCTATTAAAGGTAACCATCCTCATCTGTGATCTGTTTGCTTGTAATTAATGTGTGTGTATAAAAGGTTAATGAGTTTCTGGACTCCTGACAGACCCTTGCATCTACCATCCAGTGCTGCACTGACGTTTCTGGATTCCGAGTAATGGGGAAAGCAAAATAATTGTCAAACGATCTACGGGAAATGGTAGTTGAACTGTATAAAACAGGAAAGAGATATAAAAAGATATCCAAGGAATTGAGAATGCCAATCAGCAGTGTTCAAACTCTAATCAAGAAGTGAAAAATGAGGGATTCTGTTGAAACCAAACTACGGTCAAGTAGACCAACTAAAATGTCAGCAACAACTGCCAGGAAAATTGTTTGGGATCCAAAAAAAAACATAAATAGCTTCGGGTGAAATACAGGACTCTCTGAAAGCATGTGGTGTGGCTGTTTCAAGATGCAAAATAAAGAGGCACTTGAAGAAAGATGGGCTGCATGGTCAAGTCGCCAGAAGAAAGCCATTACTACGCAAATGCCACAAAGTATCCCGCTTACAATATGTCAAACAGCACAAAGACAAGCCTCAAATCTTCTGGCACAAAGTAATTTAGAGTGATGAGACCAAAATTTAACTTAAAACTGTGTATTGCCCCCTTTAACATCAATGATAACTTGAATTATTTTGTGGTATTTGTGGATGAGGCTCTTTATCTTCTCAGATGGTAAAGCTGCCCATTCCTCTTGAAAAAAAGCCCAGTTGTAGCTGAAATTTTGAGTTGGTCTACTCGACCTTGGTTTGGTTTCAACAGAACCCCTCATTTTCCACTTATTGATTGAAGTTGGAACACTGCTTTTTATATCCCTTTCCTGTTTTATACAGTTCAACTACCTTTTCCAGCAGATCCTTTGACATTTTTTTTTTTGCTTTTCCCATGACTCAGAATCCAGAAACGACATTCCAACATGACAATGATCCAAAACACAAGGCCAAGTCGACCTGTCATTTGCTACAGCAGAATAAAGTGAAGGTTCTGGAGTGGCCATCTCAGTCTCCTGACCTAAATATCATTTAGCCACTCTGGGGAGATCTCAAATGTGCAGTTCATGCAAGACAGCCCAAGAATTTCCAGGAACTCTGAGGCTTTTTTCCAAGACTCATCCACAAATACCACAAAAGACTTCCAGTTGTCATTGATGTTAACGGGGGCAATACACAGTATTAAGAACCGCGGTATATAACTTTTGATCAGGGTCATTTGGGTAGTTTCTGTTGTTATTATGATTTAAAAAGAGCAAACACAGTTGATTGATAATGAGTGAAAGAAAATGTTGACCTTCAGAAAACACCATAAACACCTACTCAGAACCTTTTTTCGGAGTCTCAAGGACCTTTAAGAACCCGACAGAACGTACTTGACGTGTAAACTCTAGAG
>BLSH010488601.1:1071117-1094027 GCA_018402905.1 Glandirana rugosa | reverse complement strand
CAAAACACCATAGAGAGTTGGACTAGAAGACTGACCCGGGTACAAACACAAGAACACAAGAAACTGCGTATAAACTACTAGTGGATTGGTACTTGACCCCAGTTAAACTCAAAAAGTGGTACCCACTCTCCTCTGATTTGTGTTGGAGATGTGGTGAGGCCAAAGGCACACTAGTACACATATGGTGGGATTGCCCACAGCTACGAGATTACTGGACAGGGGTCAAGGACCTAATCCGACAAATTACAGACACATCTCTCTCTCTCAACCAGGCATGTTGCTTACTACACATCAATGACATGTCCCTGAAACGCTACAAACGAGCCCTGACCAAACACCTATTAAATGCAGCGAAATCCTTGATCCCCACTAGGTGGAAGTCCACAGCTCCCCCAACCATTTTTGATTGGATACGAAAAATTGGCGAGATATGCCACATGGAGGAAACATGGGCCCAGTCAGAAGATCAGGTTGAGAGATACCACAAAACATGGTCTCCCTGGTTTGAATTCAGATTCTCATCACGATATGAACAACTACTAACATCAGTTTGAAGTCTTGAGGCCTTATGACGGTCACGCGCCTCAAAATAGCCAGGACAACACTAGCATTGCCAGGCAACTCAACACACAAAAAGTTGGGGACCACAACCGGGGGGGTGCGGGGGTGGTCGGTGGCCTGGGGACCTGGGAAACAACCCCACACTCTCAATTTACCTTTCTCTCATTTCCTTTTCTGAACTTTATCTATCTTTATCTCTAATATACTAAAATTTTACGTCAGCATGTCTAAATAATATATGGAACCTCTAATTCGAGATTGGCACTCCTCTCCTTGGGTGCGTGCCGAGCAAACAACTCGGTGTCCTACACAAGGAGATGAGACATCACTAAACGGATAATAGCGCTCACAAATTATTGTTTTTCTCTCATACTGTTAAAGATGTATGAATAAATGTTCTATGGAGCTCTGAATGTATGGCAAGATGATATTAATCATGGTTATCATTTGGAACACTAAACACCGCATTGTCGTATATATAAATATGTATCTCGAATGTTTAATACTTTGTACACTCTCTTTAAATTGAATAAACTTGAAATGGAAAAAAAAAAAAAATGAATTAAGTTAGCCTTTTTGGCTTTGTGCTGCTCATATGCAGTGTAGTTACACCTACGGCCAACACTTTTTAAGCAGTTACAGCCGCAGTTTCTTTTTATTTTGAAAATGAAAAAAAAGACTTAAACCATATGAAAAAGAGTTGACCATTATAAACATCCACAGCAAAATGGTGAGCATGTAAGTGATATTTCAATTATAGGACCAAAAGGGGCCACATATTACCTATGTGATAGATCCTTGTCTCCATTGTGGTACCAGTCGAACATTAAACATTCAACGTGAATTTTTTTGACCTTCTCCAGATTGGACCTCCCTTCATCAATCTCATTTATAAGGAGTTTTATGTCTTCACTCTGCATATCAAAAAGGTTGTAAAGTAGAAGTAGGAATATTAAAATACAATAGGAATAGTACAATTACAATATAGTTCAATAAAGAAGGGACAGGAGGGCCCTGCTCATTAAGTTGAAGTCATTGTACAGTATGTATAGTTCAAGAACCCTTCATATATCATTTATAATTTTTTAAAAACATGGGACAGCCCTATTTCCATATGCACGTGTTGCATCCTGATTTTCAGTGCTACATCATTGTTTTGCTTTACTGTTCCTTTTCAAAATGCAAGTTTATGATGTGCAGACAGAATGAAAAAAAATTGCCCCTTTTTATTGTGGATAAAGCAGGGGAAGTTTAGAAGCCCTGTCAGGTTTTTATTGTAGTCTGTCCCCTCTGTGGGGAGATTTACCCTCTCTATGACCCCTTTCGCACTGAGGCGCTTTACAGGTGCTATTTAGCTAAAAATAGCGTCTGTAAAGCGCTTCAAAAATGCCCCCCAATGTGAAAGCCCTGAGTGCTTTCACACTGGGGCGGTGCACTTGCAGGATGTTACAAAAAGTCCTGCAAGCAGCATTTTCGGGGCGGTGCAGTGAGAAAACAATGGACAGTGTTTCCGAAGTGGCTGCACAACGCCTCAGAAGCGCGGTGCACCAGCACTTTTAACCCCTTTTTAACCCCTTGTGGGGGGGTTAAAAGTACCGTGCTGCCGCCTGCATAGCGGCACCATAGCACCACTATAACAGTGATAAATCGCCACTAAAACTAGCAGCGATTTGCCGCTACCGCCCCAAAGCCCTAGTGTGAAAGTTGTGTATTTTTCCTGGTGACCATTGTCACAGGACTAAAAGTAAGGGAAAGATCAGAATTTTGGGTTGTCACTGGGAACGTAATAGAGGCAAAATCTTCAATTGGGGGCACTTGCTCCAGTGAGAGATGTCTGGCTATTTTCACACTGGGGCAGTAGCGGTAAATCGCCGCTAGTTTCAGCGCCAATTTACCGCTGTTATAGTGGCGCTATGGCGCCGCTATGCAGCCGGGAGCACAGCACTTTTAACCCCCCACAAGAGGTTAAAAGTGCCGGCGCGCTGTGCTTCCGAGGCAGTGTGCAGCCGCTTCGGGAGCTGCCCATTGTTTTCAATGGGCAGGGGCGGTGGAGGAGCAGTATATTTCTGCTCACCGCACCGCCCCAAAGATGCTGCTTGCAGGACTTTTTGTAACGTCCCGCAAGCGCACCGCCCCAGTGTGGAAGCACTCAGGGCTTTCACATTGGGGTGGATGGGGTGGGATTTTTGAGGCGCTTTACAGGCGCTATTTTTAATTAAATAGCGCCTCAGTGTGAAAGGGGTCTTAAAGAGGATTTATCATACTTTGCAGAGATTTCTTCTCACCTCTTGTTGTGTCTCCAAGACAGGAAGTAAAGGAAAATCTCTCCAATGGGATTAAAAAAAAAAAAAAACTCAACAGGAATTTTAACCATTTCCTATTCCATTGAAAACAAACGCACCCTTTGGCTTTAGATACACAATGTACTGTAAGATAATTACAATAATAACTAAAATATGTGCTAACTGAAAGTACACGATACTTTCCCTTTTACAGCAGTCACTTGAGTTGGAGTTTTTTTATCTAATTTTATCTTTACTTTGGCTGACAGATGGTGATAACATATAACCTGGCACCATGCTTGGAATTACATTTGGGCAGTGTACATAGGAAAGGTAAGCTGTGTTCACATACTTTATATTGTCAAAAGTATTGGGATGCCTGCCTTTAAACGCACATGAACTTTAATAGCATCCAAGTCTTAGTCCGTAGGGTTCAATATTGAGTTGGCCCACCCTTTGTAGCTTCAAATCTTCTGGGAAGGCTGTCCATAAGGTTTAGGAGTGTGTCTATGGGAATGTTTGATCCTTCTATCAGAAGTACATTTATGAAATCAGGCACTGATGTTGGACAAGAAGGCCTGGCTCACAGTCTCCGCTCAAATTCATTCCAAAGGTGTTCCTTCAGGTTGAGGTCATGTTGAACAGGAAGGGGATATCCACAAACTGTTCCCACAAAGCTGGGAGCATGAAATTGTACAAAATGTCTTGGTATGCTGACGCCTTAAGAGTTCCCTTCACTGGAACTAAGGGACCAAGCCCAACCCCTGAAAAGCAATCCCACACCATAAATCCCCCTCCACCATATGATTTGGACCAGCGCACAAAGCAAAGTCCATAAAGACATGGATGAGCGAGTTTGGGGTGGAGGAACTTGACTGGCCTGCACAGAGTCCTGACCTCAACCCGATAGAACACCTTTGCGATGAATTACAGCGAAGACTGTGAACCAGGCCTTCTCATCCAACATCAGTGCCTGACCTCACAAATGCGCTTCTGGAAAAACAGTCAAACATTACCATAGACACACTTCTAAACCTTGTGGACAGCCTTCCCAGAAGAGTTGAAGCTGTTATAGCGGCAAAGAATGGGCCAACTCAATTTTAAACCCTAAGGACTAAGACTGAGATGCCGTTAAAATTCATGTGCGTGTGGAAAACAGTACCGAAAGCAATATCATTCAGTTCACAAAACCTATTTGAGGGGCGTGAGCATATTTATCAGAAGAGGAGTGGCTGTCTCCATCAGACAAATGGAGGTGGACAACTACGGTCGCTATATTTTTTTATTTTTGACAACGGAAAGCAGAGCATTCGTATTAGCTAATACAGTCAGGTCCATAAATATTGGGACATCGACACAATTCTAATCTTTTTGGCTCTATACACCACCACAATGGATTTGAAATGAAACAAACAAGATGTGTTTTAACTGCAGACTTTGAGCTTTAATTTGAGGGTATTTACATCCAAATCAGGTGAACAGTGTAGGAATTTCAACAGTTTGTATATGTGCCTCCCACTTTTTAATGGATCAAAAGTAATCGGACAATTGGCTGCTCAGCTGTTCCATGGCCAGGTGTGTGTTATTCCCTCATTATCCCATTTACAAGGAACAGATAAAAAGGTCCAGAGTTCAATTCAAGTGTGCTATTTGCATTTGGAATCTGTTGCTGTCAACTATCAATATGAGATCCAAAGAGCTGTCACTATCAGTGAAGCAAGCCATCATTAGGCTGAAAAAACAAAACAAACCCATCAGAGAGATAGCAAAAACATTAGGTGTGGCCAAATCAACTGTTTGGAACATCCTTAAAAAGAAAGAACGCACCGGTGAGCTTATTAACACCAAAAGACCCAGAAGACCACTGAAAACAACTGTGGTGGATGACCGAAGAATTCTTTCCCTGGTGAAGAAAACACCCTTCACAACAGTTGGCCAGATCAAGAACACTCTCCAGGAAGTAGGTGTATGTGTGTCAATCAACAATCAAGAGAAGACTTCACCAGAGTGAATACAGAGTGTTCACCACAAGATGTAAACCATTGGTGAGCCTCAAAAACAGGAAGGCCAGATTAGAGTTTGCCAAACAACATCTAAAAAAGCCTTCACAGTTCTGGAACAACATCCTATGGACAGATGAAACCAAGATGAACTTGTACCAGAGTGATGGGAAGAGAAGAGTATGGAGAAGGAAAGGAATTGCTCATGATCCAAAGCATACCACCTCATCAGTGAAGCATGGTGGTGGTAGTGTCATGGCGTGGGCATGTATGGCTGCCAATGGAACTGGTTCTCTTGTATTTATTGATGAATTGACTGCTGACAAAAGCAGCAGGATGAATTCTGAAGTGTTTCGGGCAATATTATCTGCTCATATTCAGCAAAATGCTTCAGAACTCATTAGACGGCGCTTCACAGTGCAGATGGACAATGACCAGAAGCATACTGCGAAAGCAACCAAAGAGTTTTTTAAGGGAAAGAAGTGGAACGTTACGCTATGTTATGCAATGGCCAAGTCAATCACCTGACCTGAATCCGATTGAGCATGCATTTCACTTGCTGAAGACAAAACCCAAGAACAAGCAGGAACTGAAGACAGTTGCAGTAGAGGCCTGGCAGAGCATCACCAGGGATGAAACCCAGCGTCTGGTGATGTCTATGCGTTCCAGACTTCAGGATGTAATTGACTTCAAAGGATTTGCAACCAAGTATTAAAAAGTGAAAGTTTGATTTATGATTGTTAATCTGTCCCATTACTTTTGGTCCCTTAAAAAGTGGGAGGCACATATACAAACTGTTGCAATTCCTACACCGTTCACCTGATTTGGATGTAAATACCCTCAAATTAAAGCTGAAAGTCTGCAGTTAAAACACATCTTGCTTGTTTCATTTCAAATCCATTGTGGTGGTGTATAGAGCCAAAAAGATTAGAATTGTGTCGATGTCCCAATATTTATGGACCTGACTGTATGTATATACCTACCTGCCTACTTTTTGCACGGAAATTTTATTTAAATTGTTTGAATTTATCTTGGACAAACCAAGCACTCCGGTGGGAGCTGTGACAGGTTCCCGGCAGGGAAAAGGAGGAGCAGTTTAATGGAAGATAGATTTGCTCAAGTACTTGGAGAGGCGGGACTACTTGATTTCTGGAGTTTAAGGAACCCAGATGGAAGGCAATATTCCTGCTTCTCTAGTACACATGCCACACTCTCCAGGATAGATCTAGTAGTAGGGAATAAGGAGGCCCTGGAGTTGGTGGGAAATATCGACTACCTGCCCAGAGGCCTATCAGGTCACTCCCCCATGGTATTGTTGTTATGCTTGGAGAAAACTAGAAACAAGGGCAACTGGACAGTAAACCCAGTATGGTTGGAGCTTGTGGATGACCCCGGTGGAGGTGTTGACAGCCCTGGGGGAATTCATAAAAATCAACACTGGAACTGCTTCAGTGGGAATAGTATGGGATGCACTGAAGGCCTTTTTACGGGACCTATTAATCCAGCAAATCACAAAAATTAAAAAGAAAACTGGAGAATGGGAGGAGACCTTTAAGAGAGAGGTGGAAGAAGCTGAGAAGCGCTATATAGAAGATCCTACGGCAGAGAGATACAGAACCCTGGTAGATAACCGACAGAGATATAGATTGTTAGAGATTAGAAGAGCAGAAAATAAGCAATTATTCAGGAAAAAGAACTCCTTTGTGGAGGGAGAAAGTGTAGGTAGAACACTAGCCTTTTTGATTAAAATTAACTCTCCAACTGAGCCCATCACAGCAATAAAAACGGTAGAAGGTAGAGTAGCCTCGAATGCACCAGAGATAACTGAGACATTTAGGGAGTATGAGGGGTTATATAAATCAGAGGGGGGAGACAAGCAGGAGGAAATGGAAATCTTTCTAGATAAACTTGAGATTCCAGTTCTCTCGGAGGAGGAAAGGGGAAATATGGATGCTCCCTTCACCTTGGAGTAACTGCAAGAAGTAGTAAAGAAAATGGCTAATGAAAAATCCCCTGGCCCCGATGGACTTTCTGCAGAAGTCTTTAAGCATTACGGGAAAGTGTTACTCCCGGAACTATTAAAGATGGCTAATTGGGCAATAGAGACAGAGGAATTACCAGCAACTATGAGGGCAGCCATTATAACCCTTCTGTATAAGGAGGGGAAGGATCCGCTAGAGGCCTCCTCATACAGACCAATATCAATGCTATGTAGAGATACTAAAATACTGGCGAAAGTGCTGGCGTCCAGGTTGAATAGAATTATACAGAGACTCGTACACCCAGATCAGTCGGGGTTTTTACCGGACAGATCTACTAGCGTGAACATTAGAAGGGTGTACCTAAATCTGCAAACACAAACAGAAAGCATGGGTTCAAGAGCTGTTCTATCCCTGGACGCTGCTAAGGCCTTTGATTTCTTGGAGTGGGGTTACCTCTGGAGGGTCCTGGAAAAATTTGGATTCGGTCCCTCTTTTGTTAGATGGGTTAAAACCTTGTATAAGGCCCCTAGGGCACGAGTCAAGGTTAATGGCGAGTGCTCAGAGGGGTTTCAACTGGGGAGGGGGACAAGACAGGGGTGCCCCTTGTCTCCCCTGCTCTTCGCTTTGGCGATGGAGCCCCTTGCAACGGCGATCAGAGTCTCTGCGAACATACAGGGCTTCTGTAGGGCAACGGGAGAGGAAAAAATAGCTCTATCGCAGACGATGTCCTGTTATTCTTGGGGGATACCCAGGGGTTGTTGACATCAACAATAGAGCTGGTAAAAGAATTTGGTTGCTTCTCAGGTCTAAAAATAAATTGGGAGAAATCGGCACTCCTGCCGCTGGACCCCTTAAGGCCACCTCTGCTATTGGTAGCGGCACATTTAAAGGTGGTAGATAAACTAAAATATCTGGGTATTATACGCTCAAAAGACCCAAAACTATTTATAAACGATAATTTAGTCCCTCTGCTAAATAAATTCAAACGAAAAAGTGAAAGCTGCAGGTAGATGTAGCCTGATCAAAATGATCTGCATGCCACAATTGATATATATCCTGCATAACTCCCCATTATGGGTGTATAAAAACTGGTTTAAAAAAAAAATTATACCCTGTTTAGGGATTTAATATGGAAAAAGGGCACCGCAAGAATTAGCTTGAATACATTACAACTACAGATAGAGGAGGGGGGAGTTGCTTTACTCCACCCCAGGAACTATTTTCTAGCAGCCCAATTACATTACATGGTTGGATGTGGCCTACAGGGAGGGAAGGATACAAAGAGCCGGATAATGTTAACAAACTCTCCACATAACAAATTAATAGAAGCACTGGAGGCAAAATGTTTTTACCCAACGACCCCCACTTTAACAATGGCTATGAAGCTGTGGGACACGGTTAAACGCAGTTGGGGTACGGGGCCTTTTCAAAATACACCCTCTTATGGAACAATAATAATTTAAAAGATTTGCAGGTAATGGGAAAAATTAAAGAATGGGAGATGCGAGGCATCAATCGGCTTAGTCAATTATATATAAATAGCACGTTAAAATCCTTTACTGAATTGAGGAGGGAATTTGACATCCCTAAACAATCTTTGTTCAGATTCTTACACATCATGCATACATTAGAAGCCCAATTTAAAGACCAACCCATGGAGTGGAGTGAGATAACTATCCTTCAAAAAAAGAATAAAACCAATTCCATATAAAGGAGTAGTCTCAGGTCTATATAGGGATATATGTAAAAGATTAAGGGAGATTGGGGAAGAACCCCCTATTAAAAGAAAATAAGAAGAAGACTTAGGGGAGATAACTACAGAGCAGCGGAGGGGCATTTTAAAAGCATGTGCATTGGTATCAATATCCCCCTCTCAATAAATGTCTCATCTGTATCTACTATATAGGCCCTACTATACTCTGCAGAAACTATTTCAGTTTGGAAGGAGACAAGATGATAGGTGCCCTAGATGCCATAGGAGGGGAGATCTTGTGCATATGGTATGGAGGTGCCCCAAGCTTTTCAGATATTGGGAGGAAGTCATAGGCATTATTAATAGGGTCCTTGGGGTCACGTTGGAAATGGAAGTCAGATTGTGTATTTTGGGTAGTATTGAGAGAAGGGGAGAAAAGAATAAGCTCCCAAAATCCATAGAGGGATGTTTGTTTCAAGCTAGGAAATTGATTGTCCAAAAATGGCAATCTATTTGTCCCCCACTGTGGAAGAATGGGTTAACATGGTTAATAAAACAATATGAGAGGAGAGAGGGACTTATGTGAAGAGAGGTAAGCTTGATAAATTCGAGAAGAAATGGGGATCCAAGCTGAGAAAAATGGACCAGGCAGGCCAACATTAATAAAATAAGGGCCAAGAGAGCATAAATGGGATGTGTGAATTGATTCGAATGGGTTGAGTATAAGGCAGATGCATAGGATGAATGGAGATGTGTGCAAGGGTCAAAATGAAAAGAGTATTAGAGAACAAGATATAGATATACAAGCAGGTTTCTCTTTTTTTGTATTTGTTGGGGGTGGTAAGGGAGGGGGGAGGGGGGAGGGGGAGGGACTGGAAAGTAATGATAATAATAAAGATTGAATATATAAAAAGAAGCAAGGATAAAGAGAAAATAAAATACCACAATGATGAGACTAGCCAAGAGATTTATATGAATACTAAACTGAAATGGATCTCTTGAGGATGTCTACTGAAGTGGGAAAAAAAAAAAAAATTCATGTGCGTGTAAAGGCAGACGTCCCAATACTTTTGACAATATAGTGTATATGCGACTTTGATATGCAGTCCGGGGTCCGCTGCGTTTCCGTTCACCGGTTCAGGTGCGATTCAGTTGCAATTTTTTCCCTGAATTTGCACTTGAACCGGACCCAAAACTGCACAGGACCCTTTTCAAAACCGCACCACGGCTGCCCCATTGAAAGCCAGTCACATTCACATGTTATGCGATTTGGATGCGGTTCAAAACGCATCCAATTTGCATATATGTGAACCCAGCCTAAGAGTTCAGGTCATTTGGCTGCAAGTGATTAGATTTTCATATGCATAGACAGCTTTAACTTACTTGTGATCAGGTCCATTCCCCACCAACTGCTAATACCTGATATAAAGGAGTTAAATGAACGCCCCTTATTTGTGCTTATTCAGCAAGGCAAAGTGCAATGTGCAACCATAGTAACCAATTAACACGGATTTCAGTATAATGAAAATCCATTTGGATGTATGGGTGACTGCACTTTGTACAATGCAATCTGCCTTCTCAATAAGCTCATATTACTCTTTACACTGCTTTAGTAAATAAGTCTAATATGCTGCTGAAGTTTATTATAATTTTCTTCATGTTAACAACGGTGAAATCTCTGGCGCACAGTGACATGCTTGGGATAATTGATCATTTTCTTGTTTCTGGCTTTTTCCAGTCTGCCAGTTTTCATGTAGCTCTAGCTAAAGGACCAAATCTTTGCAAATTATACTATTTGACCATTAGACTAGCCCCCCAGAATGCTGAACCCTAGACAATTTGGGGGTTATTTACTAAAACTGGAGAGTGCAAAATCTGGTGCAGCTGTGCATAGATCCAATCAGCTTACAGGTTTTATTGCAAAGCTTAAAGTGTTAGTAAACCCAGTAATATGAAAATAGTTCATCTAACCCCCTCTACCCCACAGTGCCCACAGCTTATAAATCTTCTTTTTACATTAAAATACTGCCACTATATAACTTTTTGGATGCTCTGTATACCACAGTTACATGATAACCTGCAGAGTTTCTCCAGTGCTGAGAGTTCAGGTAGGAGGAGATTTCTACTACAGCCTGTATACACGCCCACATGTGTGATGTCATTATCATGTGACCTGGCTAGCTCTGAGGACATGTAAATATTCTCTCCAGCATAAAAGACACAACTGAGCATGTGCAGGTCGGCTACCCAGCCTGTGTGCTAGCTGTAATGCCCAGATAGACAGTGCAGGAGAGGAAGATCTATGCATAGAGGATAATACAGCCTTTTTAAACAATGCAGAGGATTAACCCCTTAAGTTCCACAGTGAGTATAACACGTATGCTATGCTGCATATACAGACAGATTTTACTGTTGTGGGTTAAAGCCCCTTACACACTTGTGCAAAGCGATTTTAATGCAATTTGGGATCAGTACGACTTTATTGCAACTTTGGTACAATGAAAACATATTACAAAAGGCGTACAGATATAGTAAAGAAATCGCATCTATATGATTCAGGTGCAATTTGCATGCGACTTTGAGGCCCCTTTCACACTTGTGCGACGCGTTTTCACCATGATTTGATCGCAATTTTGACGCGATTTGGGATCAGTACGATTTTGGTCCGACTTTGTTGCAACTTTGGCACAATGAAAACATATAACAAAGTCCTACAGAAATCGCATCTCTATTATTCAGGTGCGATTTGCATGAGACTTTGAGGGTTTAACATTGAATTCTATGGACCTCAAGTTGCAGCAAAGTTGAACCAAAGTAATGCAGGGACTACTTTGAAGTCGGCACAACTTGAAGTCGTACAGATATGAATGGTACTCATTGGAAATCATGGAGAACGACTTGTCATGCGACTTTGCAGTCCCAATTCACAGGACAACTTGCACAATTGTGAAAGGAGCCTAAGGGTTTAACATTGAAGTCTATGGACCTCAAGTTGCATCAAAGTAGGACCATTAATGCAGGGACTACTTTGAAGTCGGCACAACTTGAAGTCGTACAGATATGAATGGTACTCATTGAAAATCATGAGAACGACTTGTCATGCGACTTTGCAGTCCCAAATCACAGGACAAGTCGCATAAGTGTGAAAGGGGCCTTAGTAACACTTTAATTAAATAAGCTGAAGTTAGAAGCTGATTGGCTACTATACACAGCTGCACCAGATTCTGTGTGCTCCAGTTTTAGTAAATCTCTCCCTTTGTATACTAATAAACAGCAGTAAGTGGATGGGGACCACAGCTATTCATACAGTATGTAATCAATATATGACTACTCACTTAATCACAATCACTTAACACGCAATCACATACGGCCATTATCAGGAATAATAATCAGACCTGATCATACAAAATCAGAGCTCTGTCACATCATTTGGCCATGTTTCCTTAAAGCGGTTGTCTACCCAATTTTAGTACTTCAATCTATAGGTGAGCCTATGATAAAGCTTACCTGTAAGTAAAATGAATATCTCCTAAACCTGCATGGTTTAGGAGATATTCCCTCTCTAAGATGCTGCAGAGTTACGGTGCATGCGCCGTGTATGTCCCAGCAAAGGGCCGGCAATAGGGCCGGACCTTGCCGGAAAAACGGGTCCCGCGCGCATGCGCGGGAGTGACATCTCCCTGCTCTGGCTAGTTACAGCACCGGAGCTGCGTACCTGGAAGCAAGATCTGAGGGAAGATGTCCGCTCCCTCAGAGGGGACCGAGCAGCCCGGTCGGATCTTCGTTTCAAGGTGAGTATTTCATAATGAGCTAGTATGCGGCATACTAGCTCATTATGCTATTGTCTTGCAGGCTTTTATTTTATTTTATTTTGAATGGGTAGACAACCACTTTAACATTCATTTAATGTCTGTTACAGTCATATAGTGGTTAATGTATACATATAAAAACAATCTCTGTCATCATTTGAATCCACTTCTAATGTCCTGTCTGAAGTAGGAATCCATCAATGACATTGCTACAATTGCCTATGTGCAATTTATATGAAGGAACCTACCACAAAAGGTTGTGGAGCATCAGGATCTTTTAGTTGACTCGTATAAGCATGGAAACGGCCGCTGGTCTTGCTGGAGAGCTCATGCAAGAAGCTATTAGCCTCTGTATCATCACAGTTAAATGAGATTGTATGGATAGGAACGAGTCTGAACAGGCTGATGTGTTCAAGAATTGTTTCTGTAGGCTACAAATATAAAATGTAGATATAAGGTAAGATATTAGAGGTTAGCATATCTGTTATTTCAGAAATCATTGACCTTTGTTTCGTTAAAATATTAAAACGTTAAACCTTTTTTCAACTGAACTGCACCATATTAACTACATGATTAGATGTTTTCAAAACCCGCTTTGTATCCTACAATTTTGGTAACTCATATTTGTTAACTAGATGTTAGGCGCATGGCTCAAAGACCTCATTTACATAAGAGTGGTAGCAGCAAGTGGCAGTAATTGTTTGAGAAACGTCATGTTAATACACTATGTTGTCAAAAGTATTGCCTTTACACGCACATTAAGTTTAATCTATAGTTTAAGCTATAACAGCTTCAACTCTTATGGGAAGGCTGTCCACAAGATTTAGGAGTGTGTCTATGGGAATGTTTGACCATTCTTCCAGAAGCGCATTTGTGAGGTCAGGCACTGATGTTGGACAAGAAGGCCTGGCTCCCAGTCTCTGCTCTAATTCATCCCAAAGGTGTTCTATTGGGTTGAGGTCAGGACTGTCAATTTCCTCCCTGCCAAACTCGCTCATCCATGTCATTTGTGAGGTCAGACACTGATGTGGACAAGCAGGCCTGGCTTACAGTCTCCACTCTAATTCATCCCAAAGGTGTTCTATGGAGTTGAGGCCAGGACTCTGTGCAGGCCAGTTAAGTTCCTCCACCCCAAACTCGCTCATCCATGTCTTTATGGACCTTGCTTTGTGCACTGGTCCAAATAATTTGGTGGAGGGGGGGGGGGGGATTATGGTATGGGGTTGTTTATCATGGGTTGGGCTTGGCTTCTTAGGTCCAGCGAAGGGAACTCTTAAAGCGTCACCATAACAAGACATTTTGGACAATTTCATGCCCCCAACTTTGTGGGAATAGTTTGGGGATGGCCGCTTCCTGTTCTAACATGAATGCGCACCAGCCCAGAAAGCAAGGTCCATAAAGACATGGATAAGCGTGTTTGGGGTGGAGGAACTTGACTGGCCTGCACAGAGTCCTGACCTCAACCTGATAGAACACCTTTGGGATGAATTAGAGCAGAGACTGCAAGCCAGGCCTTCTTGTCCAACATCAGTGCATGACCTCACAAATGCGCTTCTGGAAGAATGGTCAAACATTCCCATAGACACACTCCTAAACCTTGCGGAAAGCCTTCCTAGAAAAGTTGAAGCTCTTATATAGCTGCAAAGGGTGGGCCAATTCAATTTTGAACTCTAGGGACTAATACTGGGATGCTATTAAAGTTCATGTAAAGGCAGGCGTCCCAATACTTTTAACAGATGTGCACAGGTTTATTTGATGTACTTAAAAACCTTATCATTCAATGCTCAAAACAAAATGATTATTCATTGGCAGTGCTGCTTTAAGTTCATAGTATGTTGTGCGGTAAGACTTAGATGTTCAAGCTTTTGAATTGTCGTATTATATTTCTTTTTCTTCTCCCATTACCTGATCGGGACGTCCATCTGTAAGTAAATAAATTGCCTGGGTATTACTATCAGACAGGGCAAGCTGGAGAGCCTTCAGGGTATTAGTCGAGCTGCCAACCTTTTAAGACAAACAAAACTAAAATTAATATACACATTACATTTGTAACATTAGATACAAAAAGTTTTGACTTTGGCATAAGTTCCATATAGCACTCTTACTAACTATGCGAGGCCTATTTCTCTGAATCCCTATGTGGATCTTTGTTAGGTAGCTGGTTTAATTAGCTGAAAAGTGATTTCAGTTTTGAAACATCATTAACATTTATTAATCGCCAAGGCAGGTCAACAATGTATTTGGTTTTTGTTCTGCAAACCTTCTAAGGCTGATGTCCACTTTCTATTGGATTTTTTTTTTTTTTTAAAAAGGTAATTTTGAAGCTTTTGAGTAGTAGTTCAATGTGGATACTCCCGAGTTTTGTCACCTAGCTGACTATAAGGGGTTGATTTACTAAAACTGGAGAGTGCAAAATCTGGTGCAACTGTGCATGGTAGCCAATCATCTTCTAACTTCAGCTTGTTCAATTAAGCTTTGATAATATAACCTGAAAGCTGATTGGTTTCTATGCAGAGCTGCACCAGATTTTGCACTCTCCAGTTATAGTAAATCAGCCCCAAAGTGTCAAATTATGGCATTAGGGTTTGATTTACTAAGGTGAAGAGATATGAAGTGCATCTGTGTTGACTCCAAACAACCAACTGTGAAGAACAAGTTCTGTTGTGTTTCAGATTTACCTGCAAAAAAAAGAAAAAAACAGGACCAGGTCTCCTTTTATTCAGCGCACTTTACACATTAATACTGAGATACAGTATAAGGCTCCTTTTTTTCTAAGCAAGTGAAACTTTTCAAACAGCAAGAAAGATGTAAAACGCAACACCATACAAAAACGCATCTGCCATTAACTTAAGGAACATTTTTTCCTGGAAATGTCCCAACCATTTCTTTCGTTCTGTAGATGTTAAACCTTGGCTTTATTACCAATAATGTTAGTATGTAAGATACAATCAAAATTCTGATAATCTGCTGTCCTTCCATAACTTCTGACTATGAAAGCCTCAGAATACCAAGATATGATGGAGTACATTGGTTTAATATTCATAGCTTTTTGTTATTCTGCTTGTAATATGCAAGGTCAGGTAACTGGCGGCCTCTAAATATCAATGAATGAGCAAAGTGTTTTGTCTGTCATATTTTCAGAAAGATAATGTCCGCCTGACCAGTCTGCTTTCTATGTGGGGTTAAATGGACCACTGTGTGCAGCCTGCCAAAAAACACCTGTTTTGATGATTTTCTAAAACACTAAACATTGTTCCTTAGTATTTCAATATGAAATGCTTCTTTGGAGCATTCCTATAATAGATATACAAAAATTATGAGGCCTGCACATCCAGGTATGCTGTTATAAAATTTATTCTAAGGTTTATATACTGGACAAGTGCAGAACCCTTTAAACTAACACATAAAATACAGCAGTATCTATATGTACCACAAAAAAAGAAATTAGATCTATAAAAATTTTAAAAATTATGTAATAAAACTTACAGAAAAAAAAATACCAGTGAGAGCCATGGTGTTGTATCAGTTCAACTAACCAGGCTTTGTATTGCTCGTTGCATGCATTTTGGCTATTTTATCATTCATATAATATTGTACATAGTATTAATAAATCAAGGATTAAAGGGTCATCTATGATTTCTAGTGAATTGAGAGTCAATTCAGATGACAGAAAAAAATAGGATTTTTATACTCCCTGTAAAACAATTTTCTTGGGACCCAGGAAGTCTTTCACAGGTGGGTTATACTGCCACCTACACTTGCAAACAAAAAATATGGTAGGCCTGCCCAGGGGGACCCCTTCTTCTATGAGCATGCCTTGGTTAGCATGATCAGGAACACAGAGGGGTGGGACATATGTCCCTGAATGAACTCCAAAAAAAGGATTTAATGAGGAGTACAACAATCCTCTTTTCTTTCTCATCCATTGAAAGTCTCAGGAAGTCTTTCACCTTCAGGGCATCCAAAAGCAGACAAACCAGGAGCGGGCAACACAGAAAACACATGAAATCAAGCCCAAGCTAATAACAGAAAACTGGGTATTGCCTTCAGCTTAAGGAGCCAACTAAAGGATGCTACAGCCTTTAGTTCAGACTGTCACCTAACAGAGGTGATGGCTACAATGAGTACCATCTTGTGACTAAAAGTAGAATGTTTCTAAAGGGTTCAAATAGTGGTTTCAGAAGTGAGAGAACCAGATTCAGGTCCCACAGAACATAAGGATCTACTTGGAAAACTCCCTGTACAAAATGTTTTAATCAAGGAGTGAGAGGCCAGTGGTCTATGAACAAAAGAAAACGTGCAGAAACCTAACCTTTAATAGTGCTGAAAATGAAACATCGGTCCAGACCCAGCTGTAAGAAGGAGAAGATTCATCCTATGAAGCCCTTACACTCACACCAAATGAAGTAAGCCTTTCCTATTCGATGATAGGAAGTAGACTTTATAGTTTTAATCACTGTAGAGATCGCTGATTCCAAGAAGCTCCTGCCTCTCAGAACTTGAGCACCAACAACCATGCTGGTCCTTGAAACAGAAGAACAATCTGGTAGAGGCCATGGAGGGTCCGTCAGCATTCTTACCGGATCAGTGTACCATATACATATGTGCCAGTCAAGAGCAATGAGGTTTACTGGTATGCCCTCCAATTTGATCCTGAGAAGCAGATGAGAAAGACATTTCAGGGGAGAAAAGACATATAGTAGATGAGAGTTTCCTGCCTTATGGAGTCATGAATGGTTTCTGTATCACAGAGGGAACCAAATCCAGATCCCTCACAGGGGAATGAACAAGGAGACTCACTGTACCAAGGTATAAATCAAGAAGTGATACCACTGCCTGCACCCAAGGGTCAAAGATGCAAGTTATCCAAGTGCAAAGGTTAACAATGTGCATCTTCATGCAGAGGAAGGCTTGTCTAAGGATGGGAAATTTTGAGTGCCAGACCTTGCAGCCAGACTGGGAACCAGGCTAGGAAGGTCTCAACAAGAAACCAGAGGACTTAGCATTCTATGCCTTAGGATTTTTCCATTGAAAAAGATGAATGCTCTTGCTGCCTGTAGCTTTCTAGATAAATCTAGAACTGAATTAAAGAGACATCCTTTTGAAGACTATACAGTACAAATGCTTCTAATACAAGAATGCCAAAGTCCAGCACCCTAACCAGGGGGCTCACACACGTGGGGAATTACACATTAGCAAAAAACTACAGCCATTTGTCCAATCAGTAGTAGATAGATCGCTTTAAAGTGCAATTCTGGGATAACCCTAACTACACTTAAAACTGTCCTATCATTCCTCCTAATACCTACACTAACTAAACTGTGTAAGAAAGATCTGTATGCTCACCTATTTTCAGGTCGTTTGGGTCCAGCCATTTGATTTCCCTGTGTAAGCCAGCACTAGCTGCAGGGAAGAGGAGAGATCACTCAATAATGGCCCATAGTAATGCCTGGGAATGTGACGTTGCTGGTCCCCAGTTCTGCTCTGCATACCACAGATAGTAGTAAAGACCAAACAAACAAAGCTACGGGTTAATAACTAAACAAATCCCCTAATTGTCCACATGTGTTACATTACCAAAGGCAATGAGGACACGTGGCATAGAGTTCAGGAGCAAAAGGGGAAAGCTAGCACTAGGTTGAGAAAACCAGAGTAAACATCTGTGTCAGGGTAGGTGATGTTGCTTCGGAACAACTTCACATAAGCTACACAAGCTTTGCAGTTGGCCAGAAGAGGCTTTAAAACCAGATGCTCTGATTGTGGTCTGTTACACTCAGTGTAGTCTGCATTAGCATGCATTTTCTATTCTCTAAACCCGAAAAAACTGTATTGTAACATGTGACGGCTGTTCAACCATAATGTGATGGACAAACAAAAGTTACCAAATAAATCAAACTATTGGAAGCTGGGCAAACCTATAACTGCTGAAAAACTGTTATGAGAAACTACAGCCATATCAATGAACCACAGAGAGCAGTTCTTGATTCAATGTATAGCGTACAGTATGCACAATTCCACGCATTCACAAGCGATCCTGCATGTTCATGTGCACATGCGATCTTCAGAAAAAAATAGTAGTCAATAGCTAGGAAGATGGAGCATGGTGGAAAAATAAAAACTTCGACTAGTAAACCTAAGCAGTAATAAAAAGGAGGCCTCCCCCATTTGGCCAACTTGTAAAGTGCATAAAGTGTAAGCAATCTTAGAAACTAAAGGAGAAATTTTAACTCCATGCCAAATGGCCTTTCAGCTACAGTTGATTCTGAATCAAATATCTCCATTACTAAACAAAGGAAAACATAACACATCACATGTCTGCTAGATACAAACAGCAATGAGTTAATAAGCAAGGGACAAGAACACTGCATCAGCTCTGAACCAATAACACCATAAGGGCATCAGCAAAAAAAATGATGGTTGTGTGTAGCGTTATCCAGTACTGGCCAACTCTTTTGCAGTGCCAGTGTTCATTTTTTCAATAGGTGCCAGTATAATCTGTCAATGTAAGAATTAGTGTGTCTTTCTGGGGACAAGAAAAATATAAAGTATTTATTGAAAATGGTAAGGTTTTATATAAAAATTCCTTTAGCATGTTGATAAGAGGTGAAAAGGATGAAGAAGAGAAGGCAAAAAATAAGTTGTTTTCAGCTTTCATTTATCTAAAATAAAATCTTTTTCTGTTTTCTGTAGAGCAGGGAATTGTTAACACACAGGTCTCCTGTTAGAAAGACTTCCCTTAAAAAGGAACAGCAGTCTGCTCACATAATTTGTAATAAAAACATCATTGCCATTCTGAAGCTTCCCTCCTACCACTTTGCATATTATTTTATATATACTGTGATTCTGTACTTGCAAATATGCTGCAGAGATCTCCCTCCACTAAGTCTGACTGCATCCATTTTAACTGTGGGCAGCTGAAGCTGCTGCCTGTTCACTTCCTGGATTTACACAGACACACAGAGGCATGCCTCCAGCTCTGCAGACCTGCAGCTCTGATTGGCCCTCTTATGACGCATCCCCCCTCCCTTTCTAGCAAACTCTCATGAGAGAGCTGTGCATGATGTTATAAGCATAGGGTTATGACCAGCCCAGAAAGAGGAAGTGGGCTGTCTAAGGTATTTACTGGCAGAAAAAAAAATGTTTTACTATCCAAAGTTAAAACAACAAGGACAGAAGATGTAATAGATGGAAAGATGAAAAAATGACTGAAGGTCCGCTTTAACTTCCACTTCACAACAGGAAGTGAGGTGAAATCTCTCCAAAGTAAGAGGAAATTCCCTCTTAAACAGTTGTTCCTGGCACAGGTGGTCCCTTTGAAAGATTATTATTATGTTGTTATTCTTGCTAGTCTTTTGGATTTTCCACTACTATCCACAGTGCTGTCCACTGACAATGGTCACTACGACAAAGAGAGAGCATGAATCTCTCAAGCAGAGACAAAGACAGCAATAAAAACCTGATGGAGTTTTACCACTTCCAAAATTAATAGAAATTGTTTTTGATATAATTACATTTTTCATCAGTATCTGAAACAAAGTAGAGTTCATTTGTTTCCATGTGTCTCTTTTCCTAACAGGGGGGTCCAGAAGTTTCACCTCACTGTGCTACAAGTATTACAAGTTCTGAATGTGCAACCTGGATTAGTCAACTAAAGATCTACATTACCTGCAATTCCTTAATCCAGTAAGAAGCTTCCTTCAGATTTTCTTCATTAACCTCTGCTAGCTTTGCTCTCCAAGCCTCTACTTTGGAATCAAACTTTACAAAGTTGAACATCTTTTTGTGTTTAAGTTGCTCCTGTTAAGAACAATTTACCAAGAATATAATGGTGAAATGTGGAAGTGTTTTTAGCTATAGAGTAGGTAATAGATGTGAATTTAAAGGGTATATTGTTAAAGAGGAATTCCATGTATGGATATTTTATACATAGGTTACATTGGTCCAAGCTATGTATCTACCATACCTGGCCAATGCCCTTGGAACCTGGAAATCAATTAAGTAGACACTGCTACTCCAGGGATCTCCACTTGCTTCCAAGTCCCATGCAAAGTGGCTGGCCTGCTACATTATTAACACAGGAGGCGGGCCGCTTGGTATGGGCACCATTAAGAGAATGCTTTGCATTTTCTGGATGAATGCAAAGCTTTCTCTGATTGGAGAAGGTAGAGGTGGGGTGGGGATATCATAATCTCCACCTTGTCCAATCACAGAATTCACTGAATATCACCTATGCTGAGTGGCCGACCTCCTGTGCTCAGAATACAGCAGGCATCCTCCAGGTATAATATATACAAAGTTATGTTCAAACTATACCAATGTAAAACTATACTATAATGTAAAACTATACTATACTTGGAATTCATTTTTAATTTACATACTAAATGTTCTTTTATTATGCACAAAATCATATTATGAGCAATATTTTAATATGCAATCCACTCCTGTGACATCATTCTGAACTATGGTTATAGATAAATCAACGGTATCAGAAGGGTCTACATCCTAGTTGAGTTTAGCTACACGTATGTGGAGGTAAGGCCAAATTACTGACTTGTGACTCTAGGCACACGAATGAGCTTAGAATTGTGGGCATTTCTACAAATGCTCCTATAAGGGAAGCCAATGTTACCGTTTATAAAGGGCATTTTTCATTGAGTTTAGCCAAAATATATAGTGATGACGCTACCCAGTAGCTGTTGTTCTCCCATGCGCTTGTCTGTGATGTCGAGAAGCACTGTGCTTTACCTGCATAAGATGAAATATTTTTTCCTTCACCATAAACAGCTTGTCCTTCATGGAATGGGAAGTGTCAATGAGAATATAGACTTTCTCTTCAAGTATAGTTCCAAACAGCTCTCTACTTCCTTTCTGAAGCCATTTTACTCTATTAATAAAAAATAGAAAAAAAACCTTTGTGATAAAAAAAAGTGCATTTACAGGTTACATCCTTTAAGTATATTTATATCAATCCCTGACACCAAATGTGCTTACAGTCTAATGTCCCTTTCATGATGAATCTCACTCAAATACACACACAGATATGGCACAAAAACTATTTACCAGTGCAGCTTTGAATTCTCAGTGCAACTGTAGCACCCAGTGTACCCATGCAAACATCACAGAGCATGCGGTGTAAACCATGTCCTTGATGGGAAATGAATCTAAATTTAAAAGGTCACTGTTTGTCATGAAGGGCTGATATTCCCGTTTTTGATAGATGCTGAAGTGGTAAACCACCTACTTTTATTATTTTTATTTTATTTATTACTCATGAAAAAAAGACTATGCACCTGCCACAGCCATTAAAAGTCTGTTCCTTTTTTCATTGTGATATTTTTCATCTTTCTATATTATGAAGTTTTCAACAGAAGGAGTAGGATCATCCAAAGTTGGGCAGAAACACATAAACCTCCAAAGTGGGCAGGAACAGAGTCAGGCACTGTTAAGCCTCGTACACACGGTTCGACGGTCGTATGCAAACGGTCGTACGACTGCTCGTTGTATGATCATCCGACCGTTAATACGCGCGATTAGAACAGCCTACGTACGATAGTCGTACAACAGAAGTTGCATGAGCAAACTATAAAACTTTGGTAGTACCAACAAGCTGTCGTACGACCGTTGTATCGTGTGTACAGAGAAGTTGGTCCAACAAGTTGTATTGTGCAAAACACGCATGCTCAGAAGTCAGGAACAGCCAGACACTAATTACATGCACCTGAACTTTCTCTTTATACGTTCATAACACGTCACTATGTTCGGCTTGGTCGTACGATCATGTAGTGCATGTCAGTATGCAAGTTACATGATCCAACATACATTTTGGTCCGTTCGGTCGTACGACCGTCGAACCGTGTGTACGAGGCTTAAGGAGATCTCGCCACTGGAGCCAACCAAAATAAATTAGTAATCTAGTGGGAGATTCAGTCAAAGATTTCAGCTAAAAGTAAAGTACCTGCTTTAATTGAACTGACCCCTTACAGAGCACCTATGCCCAGACTATGGACATTAAAACTTTACATATTCTTAACAAGCAGTAAAAAAGCTTAAAAAAAAACAGGAATCCCTGACCTCTCTAGCTGCTTGTACTGTGATGTAATAAACTCTTGACTATGAAAAAAAATTGCAACAAACACTTTAACCACTTCAGCCCCGGAAGGTTTTGCAGCTTTAGGACCAGAGCACTTTTTGCGATTTGGCGCTGCGTCGCTTTAACTGACAATTGCGCGGCCGTGCGACGTTGTACCCAAACAAAATTTGCGTCCTTTTTTTCCCACAAATAGAGCTTTCTTTTGGTGGTATTTGATCGCCTCTGCGTCATTTCTGATCGCCGCTATAAACAAAAGAAGAGCGACCATTTTGCAAAAAAACCCAAATTTCTTACTTTTTGCTAAAATTCAAATCCAAAAAAAAAATATAAAAAAACATTTTTTTTCACCGTTTTTGGCCGATTTATATTCTTCCTCATATTTGCGATAAAAAAAATCGCAATCGGCGTTTATTGATTGGTTTGCGCAAAAGTGGCCGCGTTTACGGATGATGAGAATTCATTTCTGGGGTTTTTATTTTTTTTTTATTTTTTA
>BLSH010488601.1:1054890-1071107 GCA_018402905.1 Glandirana rugosa | reverse complement strand
AAAAGGTTTAAAAGCGAGAATAAAGCGACTATAGCTTTGTTTATTTTTTTTGGATCACCATTAATTTATGGTGGTTTTCTTTTGAGATAAACACACTTGTTTTACTATTTTTAAACTAAACCCGTGTCACATGGTACTGGCGTGTTAAGGGTAACTTTCCCGCTCTCGTGCCTTTCAACTTTTAACCAGACCCTTCTTTCCCCTACTTTCACGGGTCATAACTTCACCAATTTTAGGGACCTTACATGTATCTAGTGGGTCTCCCCTATACAAACAAGAGTTCCCTGGTGGCCAATATGCAAATCGCCGTATATTTACGGCGATTCGCGCCCAGCTCCCCGACTGCCGCCGTGAAAAGACGGCGCGCGGTCGGGAAGCAGTTAAAGAGTAACTCCACTTTTGTTGAGAACAAACATATCCCCTCTGGGTGATCTATGTACATTCCAGGGATTTTAACCACTTCAATACTGGGCACTTTCATCCCCTTTCTTCCCAGACCAATTTTCAACTTTCCGTGCTCTCGCCCTTTCAATGGGAATTGTGCGGTCATGGTACACTGTGCCCAAATCAAATTTTTATCATTTTGTTCACACAAATAGAGTTTTCTTTTGGTGGTATTTAATTACCACTAGGTTTTTTTTATTTGTTTCGATATCAGCGAAATAAGAGCGAAAATTTGGAAAAAAAAAATATTCTATTTTGTTTTAAAAGAAGTCCAATTTCTTTGTTTTAAAATAAAGATTTCATAAAAGAAGTCCAATAAAATCAAATTTTGTCATAAATTTAGGCCAAAATGTATTCTGCTACATGTCTTTGGTAAAAAAAATCCTGATAAGTGTATAATAATTGGTTTATGTGATCACGGACAGATGTGCACAGATGATTGTGTACAGATGTGCGCAGATGATCACGGACATATGTGTGCAGATGATTATTATTATTATACAGGATTTATATAGCGCCGACAGTTTACACAGCGCTTTTACAATATGAGGGCAGACACTACAATTACAATACAATTCAATACTGGAGGAATCAGAGGGCCCTGCTCATTAGAGCTTACAGTCTAGGAGGGAGGGTTAAATGATATGAAAGGGCAATAACTGTGGGGGATGAGCTGATTGAGAAACATAGTTGTAAGGTGGTGGCAGGATAGGCTTCCCTGAAGAGAAAAGTTTTCAGGGATCGTCTGAAGGTGGATAGATTTGGGGACAGTCTGACAGATTGGGGTAGGGAGTTCCAGAGGATGGGAGAGGCTCGGGAGAAGTCTTGGAGGTGAGTGAGTATGAGAGGAGGTGATGAGGGAGCTGGAGAGCAGGAGGTCTTGGTGGAGCGAAGAGGACGGTTAGGTTGGTATTCTGAGACTAGGTTGGTGATGTAGCTGGGAGCAGAGTTGTGGATGGCTTTGTAGCTCATTGTTAGTATTTTGAATTTAATTTGCTGGGCGAGTGGCAGCCAATGGAGGGATTGGCAGAGAGGGGTGGCAGACACTGAACGGTTTGTAAGGTGGATGAGTCTGGCAGCGGCATTCATGATGGACTGGAGGGGGGATAGCCTATTTAAAGGTAAGCCAGTGAGGCGGGAGTTGCAGTAGTCAAGGTGGGAGATGACCAGGGAGTGAATCAGGAGCTTTGTGATTTCATTGGTTAGGAAGGGACATATTTTAGAAATGTTGCGGAGATTGAGGCAGCAAGCCTTAGAAAGTGATTGGATGTGAGCCAAAGGAGAATCCAGGATAACACCAAGCACCCTAACATGTGGGGATAGGTGGATGGTTGTGCCATCGCTCTTGACAGAGAAGTCAGGGGAAACGGCACGTGGGGGAGGAAATATTATGAGTTTGGTTTTGGAGACCCTCCACCGTGACAGAATCGCTCGCTGAAGGAGACGAGTGTGACTCTGGGCGTAAGGTACCGCCTCGAAGGCTGAAGCTAAGAGCCCCAACACCCGCATACAGAACCGTAAGGAAGACCACCGGCATGACAGCAGGGTTCGCACCGCTGCTTGCAGTGTCAGCAACTTGGCCGGAGGCAAGAACACATTCGCCTGGTCCGTGTCCAGAATCAGACCCAGGTATTTCAGGCGACAGCACGGAATCAATGTCGACTTCTGCAGATTGATCAGATTGATCAGCCAGCCGAAGTCCTTCAATGAGGCCATGGTGATAGCCACGTTCTCCTCCAGCGCCGAAGCAGACTCCGCTCTCAGGAGCAGGTCGTCGAGGTATGCTACCACCGCAATGCCTCTCTGCCTCAACAGCGCCAACACCGGAGCCACCAGCTTGGTGAACACCCGAGGAGCCGAGGCCAGACCAAAGGGAAGTGCCACGAATTGGTAGTGCAGATCTCCCACCTCAAAGCGCAAGAAGCGTTGGTGCCGGAGACAAATGGGAACGTGGAGGTACGCGTCCCTGATATCCAGAGACGCCATGAAGTCCCCTTGGTGTAGGGCGGCCACGACCGAATGGACAGATTCCATTCTGAATTTTCGCGCCCTCACAAAGTGATTTAGCGCTTTTAGGTCCAGAACCACCCTGACCCCCCCCTTTTTGGGAACCACAAACAGGTTGGAGTAGAGGCCGCGGAATCTTTCCAGCGGAGGTACTGGCACAAATCACCCCTTTGTTCGGAGAGCGCCTGAACAGCCCCTAAGAGAGCCTCTCGACTCCCCTGAGGGAGTCTCAAGTTCGATGGGAAGAACCTGTCTGGGGGAAGAGTGCTGAACTCTATCCTGTACCCGGAGGACACCACTTCCTGCACCCACCGGTCGGAAATGCGGGCAATCCACCTGACTGCGAACCCCAGAAGACGGCCCCCCACCCGAGAATCGAGTGGGGGCAACCCATCATGCGGAGGTGGACTTATCCTCTGTCTTTTCACTCTTGCGTTGCCAGGGTCGTTTACCGGCCCCCGCGGCAGACTTGCCGGGCCTCGACCCCTTGCCCGCTGCACTGGGGGCACGAAAAAACCTCTTCTGACCCGAAGGATTAGGACCCTGCTTGGGGCGGAACTCCCGCTGCCTGGGCTCCGGGAGAAAAGTACTCTTCCCTCCAGTGAAACCCTTAACGATTTCATCCAACTGCGCCCCAAAGAGCCGACCGCCCTGAAAGGGGAGATCCGTCAGGCCCTTCTTAGATGTGTGGTCACCCAACCACGAGTGTAACCAGAGTACCCGTCTGATAATGACTGCAAAAACAGACATTTTAGACAACATGGGAAGCAGGTGCAGAGCTGCGTCACACAGGTACAGAAGCCCCTGAAACACATGGTCAGCTCTCTGCGACGCCTCAAGCGACCTCCCGCAGTTCAAGTCATTCTGTAGCTCCATCATACACTCAGACAGAGATTGCGCCGACATGGCCGACGCCGCATGGCTGAGCCTGCCAGCAGAAAAAGTGCTTTGGACACCGCCTACGTCCGCCTATCAGCTGGGTCCTTAAAAAAGGGAGACCCCTCCAAGGGAATGGTCGTAGCCTTATTCAGGCGTGCCGACGGAGGGTCCACCGTGGGGGATGCCCACTTCTTCACAAAGCTATCCTCCAATGGATAACGTATAGCGATGCATCTTGGCAGGGCAAAAGAATTCTGCGGACGCTGCCATTCATGGACCAGATGGTCAAAAAATTGATCATAAGGGTAAGCCCTAGGGGACCTGGGCTGCCTAGCAGACCCGCAAACGTATGCGGACTCCTGCAACTCCCCAACTTGGTCCAGTCGCAAAGACGCACGGATATCTGCAATCAGTGCCGCAACCAGCGCCTTTTCGCGCGCAACCGAGGCCCCCTGGTCTTCCTTGCTGTCCGAGTGATCCAGCTCACCCTCTGAGAGCTCCACGGGGGTCCCCGTGGCCCCCGAGGCCACTTCCAGTTCAGACTCTTCCCCCGAAGAAAGGGGGGGAGGCGGGTGCTTTTTAGGGGCCCCCTTAACCCGGCTTGGCCCCGCCCGGGGAAAGGATTCCCCATAAACTGCATTCAGCTGGTCCAGGGACACCAGGGCCCCCAGCGCTGCCGCTGACTCCTCCTCAGAAGGAAATGCAGGGTCATCCGCCATTTTCGCCACCGGACCTGACAGGCAGAAAAAAATGCACTGACACCCCCCCAATACAGCCTCACCACCACCCCACAGAGCCACCAGGGAGACCCTGGGAGGACTGCACCCACCGCTACCAGCACCCCAGAGAGAGCCCAGCTATACTTGCTGTTTGTTGCCCACAAGCGCTGCATCCCAGTAGGAGTGCTTAGTGACCGCCAGTCCCAGAGCCTATACCGCCTGTGCCATCCACGCTGCCCCAGGGTGAAGAGGAAGCAAATGGTTATCAGCACATTTTTCTTTCTAGGCACATCCAACATGGCCGCCGAGCGGTCACAAGAGGCCAAAACCTGCATACAGGCCGCGACTACGGCAAAATGGCTGCCGCTCAGCACTAGAGGGAAAAACCCCAAGAAAATGGCCGCGGCTACGGCAAAATGGCAGCGACCCGCCGCATAATGGCGGTGGATCTCCGCATGGCGGTTCGGAAGCACGGGGTGCGGTGCGGGGGGAGGGGGGGAGGGGGTGTAGGAGGGGGGCGAAAACACCCAGGGGAGGCTCTAACCCAGCAAAACACCCTCCACCAGCCGGCTCAAATCGCTAAAATTGCCCAGTCACTCACCAGTCCGACGGGCGCAGCGGGTTGCAGACCTTCCTCCCACTGCCAGAGAGGGATGCTGCAGGCCACAGGCCCCTGGACGGGAACAAGGTCCGATCACTGGGCGTAAGGGGGGGGCCCCGCCAAGGCTAGAGCTAGCTCGCATCGGTCGGCCGCGCTGGGGAAAATCGCGGGATACTAGAAATCCTCTATGCCCCAGCCGGCTTCTTGATAGCAGTCTTCATCAGATAGCTTGAAAAAAATAAAAAAGCGGTAGGAAAGAAAGATGAACCGCAGGTCCCATAATGGAGCCAGGTCTAACTCCTTGCACTAGGCATAGAAAACTGATATGCTATACAGAGCAGGGGGGTTATATGGGAGAGAGAGGAAGGCCCCCTGGGAGGGGCCAGCTTGCTTTCTTTCTATTTGCCTAGTCAACTCCTGGTAGGATGTACATATAACCCCACTTGTCTAATGAAGGGCTGCATCTGTCAATGAACGTAAGAGAAAAATGTTTGCCTTTAGTACTACTTTAAGAAAGAAGCAGATGTAACTTACGCAAATGTACTAAATCACTGACAATTAGAGAGACAATGGTGAAACTTTTTCACCGGATGGTATTACACACCCTCTCATCTAATGTAATCTACCCAGAAGGCTCTCCAAACTGCTTTAGGGGTTGTTTCCAATTCCAGGGACATTCCTCCACATAATTTGGGAGTGTGAGCAGTTATCTCCTACATGGAAGGAAGTTTTTTCCCTTATCAATATAGTCTTGCAGGTAAAAATATTGTTCTTACCCACCTTAACTGTTTACTATTTCAAAGTGTTGAAGATATACACCCACCTCTGCTACAATTAATCTACACAACCTGTGTTGCCACACACTGGGCAAATCGCATACCATTGCAAATCTAGAGTTGCACCCATTTCTCAAGTATTAGAATAGAAGATATCAAGATCAAGGAGAATATTTTTATAGTTACATAGTAGTTAAGGCTGAAAAAAGACAACAGTCCATCCAGTTCAACCTGTGTAGGAGTACGCTTGTCAGTACCCATATCCCTGTATGTTGTACTGATTGAGATATACATCCAAGATTTTTTTAAATATATCCATACTCCCCGCAGTCACTACCAGTTGTGTAAGAGCATTCGAATTCTAAGATTAAACCGCTTCTCTTCCAGTCTCAATGTGTATCCCATTGTCCTCCTACATTCCCAGAGACTGAACAGTTTTTTTTATGCTTGGATCCCCATTGATATATTTATAGATCACAATCATGTCACTTCTCCAGAGAGAATACGTTTAGCGCTTGCTTGCAGTTTTCCATACAATCAGTACCAATACCATTGAATACCATTCAATCGTAAATGCCTTAGATACCTCCAAATGACTGTACCCTAATGTTTTTGATTTTTATACGTTTTTTTGTTTCCGTTATTTTATTTCTTTTGTTTTATTCTATTGTTGTTTTTCTACTATAACAATAGTTATTTGAAGTGACACTTTGCTATATGCCAAATAAGGTAATTATCTGTTTAGAAGAACACACATTTTCAGTGTATCCATAATTGACTACTTCTCATATGTATGTTGCATTATTGTTGCTTCAAATATTTGTAAGAAAACCTTTTTTTCAATAAAGTTGGCTCTATCTTGCGCATGCGATGTCTTGAAGATACCTAACCCCTGAGGAGGACAGGTTTGTGCTTGCACACCTGTCCATACTATAAAGTCTATGATCAGCATTAGTCAGGAGCAAGAATACATTGCATATAGTTATGATCTAAGCTATTCCTAACTTTAGGGTAATGGCTTTCTTACCTTTTACTAATAGTTTTATATTAACACTGATGCAAGAAATTAATTCATTTAAATAGCATATTATAAAGTTTTGACTAGGCCATTTTTATCACCAGCCATTTCCTATGCATTATGATGGGTAATGTCTGGTTTTCATTTTTAATTTTTCCAATTTTAATATATGATTATTCAGTCTAGTTTTATATGAACTATTGTCTGATATTCATTTAATGTGCTATTTAGTAGTTATGGTTTAGCCATTTTTTAGTGTGTAGTGTTGCCTCCTGTTATTCCCTCACATTCCACATGATGGCGACGGACTGGCCCGGATCAGCACTTGTAAGATAGTATTCTGGTCCTTCCACACGATGTTTACTTCATTGGAACCTGGTCAGGGTGTGTCATTTCCTTGAGAAGGTTAAGTTATGACCTTGTGATGCGTGACGCAAATGGGCGCCGCCTTGGATAGGCGGCGCCGCATGACGTGTTGCACTTCCCAACGCCTCATTGGATGGCCTGGCCCGTGTGACGTTCTCCCTACCACACATGTCCGGGTAGTGGACATGTGGTGTGGAAAGGAGTAATTCTGATTGGCGGTTCGTCTCGGTCATGTGATGTCCAAACATGGCGGCTTGAAATGCACGTTTGAACTGTGTGGTGGAAGCCATAATGAGCAATTGGAAGCAGGTGTGTAACACTAACTATATTTAAGCGCAATGGTTGAGTGGGTGCACATACCCCAGTTGAAGTCTCCTAAGACGAAACGCGTCGGTTTACTGTGAGCCCCACGCTCTTTCATTGCGCTAACCTGTGTTTGGATTTCCATACGATGCTTATTGGATTGAACATGTGATTGTATCCAATTTTTTAATAATTTTTTTTTGCCATCTGGTTTAATACTGTGTGCGGATTTTTGTATTCTTTATGGATGGATCTTCGGTGGGCACTTTTGATGTGAGAAACGGACAAGAGGTATATTTTCCCTGACCCCGTATACCATTTAATGGCCACATGCTCTGAGGAATGAAGTGGACCCAGCCTCTATACCCACTGTGATG
Organism: Glandirana rugosa; assembly: GCA_018402905.1. Lineage (NCBI taxonomy): Eukaryota > Metazoa > Chordata > Amphibia > Anura > Ranidae > Glandirana > Glandirana rugosa. The sequence continues at coordinate 1,063,617 of BLSH010488601.1, read as the reverse complement.
TGCCTGGATTTACCACTTCAGCCCCAGAAGGATTACCCACTTTAGGACCAGAGCACTTTTTGCGATTTGGCACTGCGTCGCTTTAACTGACAATTGCGCGGTCGTTCGACGTTGTACCCAAATGAAATTTGCGTCCTTCTTTTCCCACAAATAGAGCTTTCTTTTGGTGGTATTTGATCCCCTCTGCGTCATTTCTGACTGCTGCTATATACAAAAGAAGAGCGTTAATTTTGCAAAAAAACTAAAAATTTATTACTTTTTGATAAAATACAAATCCAAAAAAAAATATAAAAAAACATTTTTTTCCATCGGTTTTGGGCGATTTATATTCTTCCTCATATTTTTGGTAAAAAAAAATTGCAATCGGCGTTTATTGATTGGTTTGTGCTAAAGTTGCCGCATTTACGGATGATGAGAATTCATTTCTGGGGTTTTTGTGTATTTTTTTTTTTTTTACTAGTAATGGCGGTGATCTGCGATTTTTAGCGATACTGCGATATTGCAGCGGACATGTCGGACCATTTTGACACTTTTTTGGGACCATTGGCATTTATACAGCGATCAGTGCTATAAAAATGCACTGATTACTGTTTAAATGCCATTGGCAGTGAAGGGGTTAACCTGCAGGGGGCGCTCTAAGGGTTAACTGTGTTCCCTGGGCGTGTTCTAACTGTGTGTGGGCTGCCCTGGCTGGGGAAAGGGGATGATCACAGCTTCCATATACAGGAAGGCTGTGATCATCGCCCTTTCCCCTTCAACAGAACGGAGATCCGTGTTTACTTACACCGACCTCCGTTCTTTCAGTGCGGGGGGGCCATCGCGGGTAGCCGGCGGCGATTGAGTACGCCCTACCCGCTCCCTGGCTCCCCCGAACACAGGGAGCACGCGAGTGCGCCTCCGGTGGCGCGCGCTCACAATGCTAGTTATCGCGGCCGCCGTCCCGTGACGCCGGTTCGCGATAACGAGCCATCTTGCCGCCGTCATGCTGCGGCGAGCGGTCGGCAAGTGGTTAAAACTTCATGCGGTTTAACTACTTACCATTGGTAAGAGTATTTAAACTACTATGGTGGTGGGTTCACTTTACAACAGTGGAATTGGTGTTTTAATACACTGAATAATTTATATTTATCACTGCTTATGTGGACTTTACTAGAGACACTTATACTTTATGGTTTAAGTTTAATATTCAACAAATTTCTATAGCGCGACACTTTATTTATTTATTTACAGATATGCACAATATTCGCTGAAGTTGTGGAGGTTGCTGCTTATATGTATTTTTGGATGCGGAGCGTATAACTTTCCTTTATTATAAAAACCAATTCAGTTTCTAAAAAAAGCTTTGTACTTTCCCTTTGTTTTAATGTGTTGCGTGGTGAAGTGGAATAACAATTTCCTAATGATTAAAAACACACTTACACACCTGCTCTAGCACATGTACACACACATGCTGTCAATAGATATAATTTAAGTCTATGAATTAAAAAAAATGATGATAGAGTTCTGTTATGTTACCTCCTTTCCATCTTGTCCAGTGCAGTTTTCATTTTTTCTTCATACCATCTGTATTTCTCCTTACTGATATGCACATGCACCACAGAACCATCTTTCCAAAGTATATGGACAAACTGGTTACAATATTTGGCATTTATCAGTTTCATGTTGTTTTCCTGTAGATTCAGATATACAGGATTACTTACATAGACATATATTATGTCTTATATTATATTGTCCTCTATTATTTATTTTTTATAGTATTATTTGCCTAAACTCATCTTTAGTTAAAGTACCCATTTTTCTAAGAGAATCCTGATGCTTTTGCTGATTTACTTCTTAGGCCTCATACACATGGGCGTATCTTTAAAAATAAACAAAACGTCGGGCCCGACGTCAAGGAAAAAGAAACTGCGTTTTTCGGCGTTATGCATCGGCGTTAGTGAGCGTCGGCGTCAATAGGCGTTTTTTAAAAAAAATCATCCCTCTGCTATTTTTCAACCTAAAAACATTGGCGTCAAAAAACGCTGGAAAACGCCGATACAATATTAGTTGGCGTTAGTTGGCGTTTGTTGGCATTTTGGGGCGTCAACGTCAAAAAAAGCCAAAACGTTACAGCCTCAGAACGCAATGGCCGTGGGTTCTACTTTCAGCTCACTAACGCCGTCGCCATCTACAGCTCAAAAATGCCGACGTTTTTATGGGGCCATTGACTAATACGGAGAGCTGAAAACGCCAGAAAACGCCGGCGTCAAAAAACGTCCGTGTGTATGAGGCCTTAAAATGCAAGATTCCTGAATGTTATGCTGATTCCCTGGTTTTATAAACTAAAGAAAAACGAACTACCTAAAGAAAAACTGCAGCAGTTATACAGTGTAGGCACCTAGAGGTGCCTGCAAATGCATGCAGCAGCTTTAAATAGCCTGCATAATCCTAAGCCATTCTTCTCAATCATGTCAATGACTAATGTTAAGCCCAGACCCCCACATTTTTAGTATTTCCAGAATGAAAAGCCTGCAAAGGCGGCTTTCATTTTCCTCTCAGAAAAGGTTTCCGTTAATGATGGATGATGGTGAACCCTTTTGCGGGGGTACTCTCTACTGTACTGTAATAACTGGTCCTACCCTCCATACTGTGAAGGCCTATTCCTGCTACAGCAAGGAAGTCTTTCTTTATGACCAAGGATGGGCCAAACATCCCCTTGTTCAGTTCGCAGCAGTACTCCCGAACAGCGGAAATGTTCTACCCTGAACAGCAAACCCCATTGAAGTCTATGGGAGCCAAACATGAAAATCAAAAGTGCCCATTTTGAAGGCTTATATACAAGTAATTGGCCATAAAAGGGGTATGGAGGTCTGGGCACTGCCCTGGGGAACATGTATCAATAAAAAAAATTTAAAAAACAATAGTTTCAGGAGCAGTGATTTTAATGATGGTTAAAGTGCAACAATGAAAATGAAAAATTCCTTTAAATATCATGCCTGGGGGGCCCCCTTAGACCCCTTTCACACTTGTGCGAGTTGTCCTGCGATTTGGGACTGCAAAGTCGCATGACAAGTCGTTCCCCATTATTTCCAATGAGTACCATTCATATCTGTACGACTTTGAAGTTGGGCCAACGTCAAAGTAGTCCCTGCATTACTTTGGCCCAACTTTGATACAACTTGAGGTCCATAGACTTCAATGTGAAATAATATAGATGCGATTTCTATACCATTTCTGTACGACTTTGTAATATGTTTTCATTGTGGCAAAGTTGCAACAAAGTCGAGCCAAAGTCATACTGATCTGAAATCGTGGTCAAATAGTGGTGAAAAGGCGGCAAAAAACTGTGGCAAAATCACGGTAAAATCAAGGCGCATAAGTGTGAAAGGGGCCTAAATGTGCCTGTAAAGTGGTGCATTTGTAGCATATTACATGCTGCAGCAAAATAAAGAAAAAAATCCCATTTAAAATGACTCACGGTTACAATTGCCAGCAGCCGGCTATTAAAAAATAAAGAAAAAAACTGAGTGGGCCCCCCCCCCAAGTCCATACCAGGCCCTTCGGGTCTGGTATGGCTTTTAAGGGGAACTTTTATGGCTTTTAAGGGCAGCGCCAAAATTTAAAACAAAAATAGCATGGGGTCTGCCCCAAAATCTATACCAGACCCTTATCCAAGTATGCTGCCTGGCAGGTCAGGAAAAGGGGAGGGGCAAGCGAGTGGGCCCCCTTCCTGAACCATACCAGGCCACATGCCCTCAACACGGGGCGTGGGTGCTCTTTCCCTCCCCCCACCCTAAAGCACTCTTTCCCCATGTTGATGGGGACAAGGGCCTCTTCCCAACAACCCTGGGCTGTGGTTGTCGGGGTCTTTGGGTGGGGGGCTTATTGGAATCTAGAAGCCCCCTTTAAAAAGCCCCCCACCCACAGACCCAGACAACCACAGGTATGGTTCAGGAGGGGGGGTGGGGGTAGCGCTCACTTGTCCCCCCCTATCCTGACCTGCCAGGCTGCATGCTCAGATAAGGGTCTAGTATGGATTTCGGGGGGGGGGGGGGGGAGACACCTTTTTTTTTGTAAATTATGTTTTTTTTCTTTATTTTTTAATAGCTGGGTACTGGCAATTGTTTTTAAATTGGATTTTTTTCTTTAGAAATGTAAGTTTTGCTGTAACATGTTCTGTATATGCTACAAATGCATCACTTCACAGGCACATTAAGGGGGGCCTCCCAGGCACGATATTTAAAAGGATTTTTCATTTTCCTTGTTACACTTTACATGCATACATTGCGCTTTTTTTTTATCTATTTTTTTTTATTGATACGTGTCCCCCAGGGCAGAGCCCAGACCCCCATACCCCTTTTATGGCCAATTATTTGAATATAATTCAGTTTTTTTCTATATTTTTTTTTTTACCAGCACTTTTTTTTCATTCAACTGTCAGTGGGGAAACCCATTGACAGCCGATGACTCGTCGGTTGTTCCTGGCCCCGTTCCTTAACCACTTCAATACCAGGCACTTACCCCCTTCCCTCCCAGACCAATTTTCAGCTTTCAGTGTTGTCGCATTTTGAATGACAACTGGGCGGTTGTGTGACGATGTACCCAAATTAAATTTTTATCATTTTGTTCCAACAAATAGAACTTTCTTTTGGTGGTATTTGATCACCTCTGGGGTTTTTATTTTTTGCGTTACAAATAAAAAAAGACCGAAAATTTTGGGGAAAAAAAAAGAAGTTTTTGTCACAAAACTTTGTACATTTTCTCCATCACTGATGGGCACTGATGAGGCTACACTGACGAGCGCTGATGAGGCAATACTGATTGCTACTGATGAGGCAGCACTGGTGAGGTGGCACGGACGGGCACTGATAATGAGGCACTTATATGCAGCACTGATGGGCACCGATGGGAGGCACTGATAAACAGCACTGACGGGCACTGATAGGTGGCACTGATATGCAGCACTGATGGGCACCGATAAGCGGCACTGATGGCCACTGATAGGCGGCACTGTTGGGCACTGATAGGTGGTACTGATAGATGGCACTGATAGGTGGCACTGATAGGTGGCACTGGTGGGCACTGATAGGCAGCACTGATTCCCTGGTGGTCTAGGATGGCATCTGTAATTTGCAATTGTGCCATCCATGCTGGGCATTGTGCCCCTTACTTGGTGGTCTAGGGAGGGCTCCATGATGGTGTCCCTGGTGGTCCTGGTCGGCTCCCTGGTGGTCCCTGGGCAGCGCTCCCTGAAGGTCCCTGGGCGGGCTCCCTGATGATCCAGTGTGGCGATCCTAGAGGGGGCTGCGCTGACAAACAATCAGCGCAGACCCCCCTCTCAGGAGAGCCACTGATCGGCTCTCCACTACTCGCGTCTGAAGACGCAAGTAAAGGAGATGCCGATAAACGTCTCTTCCTGTTTACAACGTGATCACATGGTAAAGAGCCTCTGATGGAAGCTCTTTACTGAGGTCGGTAATGCAGTGGATCAGATTGACCCACCACACCACCGATCAGAATAACGGAACATCCGTCCCCGGATGTCATTTGTCTATAGGCCGGACGAGAAGTGGTTAACAACCAGCTTATATTGCGCACTGATTGGGCAAAGTTTTGCCCAATCAGGGCACAGAATGCACTGTGCAGCGCTCAGTCCATTGCATGGTGTTCGTCGCGACGAACACCCTGAAAATTTGGGTGTTTAGTGAACGACCGAACAGGCAAATGCCCGTCCCGAACTCAGGCTCGGACCGAACCGTTCGCCCATCTCCATTTATGAATAAATAAATAAATAAATCCAAAAAGGATAGTAAATCTGGGCACACATGGATTTAAATTTGGACCTCTTCAGCAGGAATCAGCCACATTTCGATCTGTATGTAGCCCTCTCTGATTGTTAGATTGGTTTCTTTTGAATAATCCTGCTGGAAAACCTGCATTTGATCAGCTCCAGCAGCCAACAGCTGCAGTGCTAATCAGTGTATTCTGACGGTGGAGGAGTCCAACTGTCAGAATGCAATAGTGCAGCAAGGGAAATTTCTGCATCCACCTTGCTTGTGTGTGTTATTTTTTTCGTTCAACTCAGAGGGCTGAAAAAAAAAAATCTGAGCAGCTCACAAGGAGCCTGCTATACTAACTATGCAATGTACACAGGGCTGGTGCAAGGATTTTTGACACCCTAGGCGAAACCTAATTGGCTCCACCCCTTCGCCCTGCCCATGTGACAGGAGGCAGCGCTATACAGGAAGCATCGGCTCTGCTCCCTCTAGCGCTGGCTCCAGTGCTGCACCTCTAATTTCACTACCGGTCGGACGGAGCAGCTGCCTGAGACTGAGTTAGTTACATGCTGCAGCCTTCAGAGCATGCAGACGCAGAGTGAAAGCAGCAGCAGGGTTCCCCTAGGCAGCTGGGCACCCTAGGCGGCTGCCTAGTTTGCCTGTTGGTAGCACCGGCCCCGAATGTACAGCGATCTCCCCACTGGGCTATTGTGCTCTGCCAGGTGGACTGCGTACTGCCATAAAAACCAGTCAGCACTTGCAGCCATTGGCTGCGAACTCTGATCTGATGCCTGTCGGCTGCTGGTTTTCCACCACGCCCATTCAACAGAAGCCAGACGTTAGGCCGGCTTCTTTCAGACATGATGCTGTATACTGTACACTGGTTGAATGTCGGCCAGTTTCTGTTGAACCGGCTGATACTGGCTGATTTTCGGCCCCTGTGTACCAGCCTTTAGAAAGATTGGGTGGGTGGACCTGAGAACCAAGGTACAAAGATTACACTATGGAGTGCCAAGTGGATATAAGGGCCTGGTGTTAATACAGCCTACTTGAAAAAATTGAAGATAAAATATCAACACTCACTGCATCTGTTTGCACAGACTCATCCTCTGGTTTGGTCTTAATATCCACAACACCATCACTATGACGAAAGGCACAATCTGCTAGGGCATCATAAAAGAGAAGCTTCTGTGGCTTCAAGCCAAACTTTTTCAACCATTCTTCTGAGCTTACATTGTCCTCAGCAGCCTCTTCTGACACAGGATAGTTGTTAGTATCTATATAAACATAGAGGAATTATAGAGTCTGTGAATAAAGGTTGCAATGCATCGTAACTACAACATACAATATTACAATACTAGTTGCTATGACTGGAACAATGTCATTGTTGCTGGAAACCCATTATTACTGTTTATTAAAAATTAAACTAAAATTCTTCTTTTAGTTGTCTAATAACCATGTGATATATATTTAGCTTTCTAAAAATTATATTATGTTATAAAGACACAAAAATGTATGCTGAAAGGGTGAATTAATATTCTTTCTAAACTAAGTACAAGTCACTGTATGCTTCCTTTTTTTTGTATTATGGTCACTATGGCAAATCTATAGTTTTGGAATAATAAATGAAGAAATAACAAATCTGTAAATCTGTAAAAAGTGTACGTAGCCCTTTGGAGAGTAAGTGACTTGTACAGGTTGTCCAATGTTAAATTACAACCTGTATTATGATTTGGGGCATACAAACTGAGAACATATAAATGACCTATCCCTAGTGGAACACAAAAGCCTAGAAGTACAGTACAAGATCACATTACTAATCAGTAAATCAGTGTGTATTATTTGGTTACCTTAGGCCTCATGCACACTGGCTGCATGCTGTAAACATTTACAGGCATTTAGAGGCAGGGTTATTTAGAGGCAGAAAAAAAACACAGCAGCGTGTTCAGGAGCATTTTGGCAGAAAAGACACATTTAGTGCTTGAGCCTTAATTCATTTCAATGGCCTGAATAAATTATTATTCAAGCCAATGAAATTAATTAGCTCCCAAGCACTTGACACGCTTAAATGCGTTTACAAAAATGTGGCTGTAGGTGCAATTTTGACATTGCTTTTCTACTGCCAGGAGAAAGGCATTCAGGAGCGCTGGGCAAATGTCCAATGTGCATGAGACCTTACAGTGGCCATAACACTTAAAAAGAGGCACATTTAACCACTTCCGGACCAGCAGCAGGCATCAACCCGGAACAGTTTTTTAGAGCTGGCGGTCGACTCTCTTGTAAAAGCAATCCTAGTGGCTAACCAACCTCTGGATTGCTTTTACAAGCAGCGGGAGGGGACATCCCCCCCTCTCCCACTCCCAACCCACCAGGAGACCCAAGCAACCAGCCAGCGCATTCCCCTGGCCGGTTGGAAAGCTGCAAAAAGCCAGAATCGGCTTTGTTCAGCTCTCCGCTACGAAAACAACAGTGATGACCTGACGTTACTTCCGTTTTACCTGGATGTCAACTATGCCATTTTTAACCACTTACCAACCGGAAGGTTTTGCAGCTTTAGGACCAGAGCACTTTTTGCGATTCTGCACTGCGTCGCTTTGACTGACAATTGCGCGGTCGTGCGACGTTGTACCCAAACAAAATTTGCGTCCTTTTTTCCCCACAAATAGAGCTTTCTTTTGGTGGTATTTGATCGCCTCTGCGTCATTTCTTATCGCCGCTATAAACAAAAGAAGAGCGACCATTTTGCAAAAAAACCCAAATTTCTTACTTTTTGCTAAAATTCAAATCCAAAAAAAAAATATAAAAAAACATTTTTTTTCACCGTTTTTGGCCGAATTATATAATTCCTCATATTTGCGATAAAAAAAAATTGCAATCGGCGTTTATTGATTGGTTTGCGCAAAAGTGGCCGCGTTTACGGATGGTGAGAATTCATTTCTGGGGTTTTTTTTTTTTTTTTATTTTTTACTAG